>CAUJRU010004022.1:0-25580 GCA_963277665.1 Viscum album | reverse complement strand
GGTACATAATTATCTGAGCTCTTAAATTCACTTCATTGATGTTTCTGATTGTAATCAAGACATACCTCATCAAATTAATTTTTCTTAGATTCACCATGAAAATCTAAAACATAGATATCACTTTTCTTCAAATTATCTTTGTCTCCTATTCTCGGAACGAGAAAACCTTGCACCCAAAGCTGAAGAATCTTTTTGTTCAGAGTGAGATGAGTAATCCTAATGGTCGTAGAATCCTTAAGTCCTAGGAATTTTAAAGCCTTATCCTTGTTGAAACTTCCTTGCTCATATAGAATCTTGTGTGAGCAAAACTCAGCTTCCCCTTCATTGGACAAACCAACCAATCTCGCAACCTTGGTGTAGGATAGATTATATTATAAGTCTTTCCATAAGACTTGAAGGAAAACTATTCTCTGCCATATTCCATCTGGAAGGAAACAGACTCATATAACTCTATCAACAAATCAGTATACACTGGATCCTGCTTTTCTGACTTTAACATGCATATATCTTCTCAACCATTCAACATAATATGTCTTTTTTATAATAGAATTGGGCTTGTAGAAATCCGGATGAACTAACCTTTCTCTGAAGACTAACCACTTTGAGATTGGTTTTGCAGTTGACATATCATGACATGTAGCTTCGACATACATTTGGAGTAAAGAAATCTGAAAGATTCGGAACGGTTTTGCAATGTTCGGAAATAGTCTTAAGAAGAAAAGCAGGGCTTCGAGACGCGAAGGCTTTCAAAACCGATGTGGGACGAGTCTCTATGTCCCCTTTATATAGGTGATGGATGTGACCTTTGGTCTTCCAAAAGCCATCTAACGGTTGAAAAAGCTTTGACCTGATCTGACGGTTGAAAACACACCCGCAAGGAAAACTTGACTCCGATCTTTTGAGGTTTTAAGGAAAACATCCAGATTTGAGAAAAAACCAGAATTTGAATTTTTTTAAAAATAAGTAAAATACCTAGAATAAAAATATGATTACAAAACTATAAGTAAACAAATCATAGCTTTCAAATTGGCTAGAAACATTGTTCGTAATTGGTAATACTCTTCTTGAAGAAATAAATTTAGAACCAAAATCATTACGAAAGTTCCAGTACAATAATCTAGTTACGAAAATACCAGTATGAAAATATCCATTCTGAAATTTCTTAGTACCAAAAAAACCATTATGAAAACGCCAGTACGAAAATCGCCATTCCAAAAGTTTTCATCCTGAGAATTTCAATCCTGAAAATTTTAGTTCTGGAAAGTCCCATTCCGGAAATTTTATTTTCAGAAATTTCCATTCCGGAAACATCAGTTCCGAAATGTTTGAAAAACTATCTACGAAAAAAATTTAGTTACACTAAGTTTAAAAAATGGATTAGGAAAATTTTAGTTACACTAACAATCAAATGTACTCCCCCAATGAAAAGGAGTTTATTACTGTTAGGAGAATTGTTCAATAAGAAGTTAGTGAAAAATGATTACGTTATGGTTATCATTCCTAAAATTTCTTTAATGTACATAAATCTATCAGAGGGTAATGATTTTGTGAAAATATCAGCAAGTTGATCTTGCATTCCATTAAACTGAAGAATGATATCTCCTTTAAGTGTGTGATCCCTAAGAAAGTGATGCATAATATCTATGTGTTTTGCATGAGAGAGATGTGCAGGGTTCTTAATTAATGAAATGGAACTTGTGTTATCAAAAAAATTTGAGTCTTAGTAAAACTAAGGCCATAATCTGTGAGTGTGTTTGAATCCACAACACTTGAGCCCAACAACTTCCAGCTGCTACATATTCAGCTTCAGCAGTGGAAAGTGCTACAGAATGTTTCTTCTTGCAAGACCAAGAAACTAATGAATCTCCTAAGAAGTGACAAGTTTCGGATGTACTCTTTCCATCCATTTTACATCCACCAAAGTCAGAATCCGAAAATATTTTTAGAATAAAATCATTTCCAGAAGTATAAAATAATCCTTGATCCATTGTTCCCTTCAGGTAGCGAAAAATTCTTTTACCGCCTTTAAGTGAGATTCCTTAGGATTGGATTGATTTCTTGCACATAAGCATATTGAAAACATCAATTCTGTTCGACTAGCTGTTAAGTAAAGTAAACTTCCTATCATAACTCTAAAAGACGTTTGATCTACTGGTTTCCCAGCTTCATCAAGATCTAATGATTTTGAGGTACCGATGGGAGTACATATACTATTAGTTTTGTTATAACCCTACTTTTTGAGAAGATATTTAATATACTTATGTTGAGATATATAGGTTCCTTCGAGTTTTTGAGAAATTTGAAAACCAAGGAAAAAGGTTAACTCACCCATCATACTCATTTCAAACTCATATTTCATTAGAGTTGCAAATGAATCAGTTAAAGATTGCTGAGTTGAACCAAATATGATGTCATCAACATAAATTTGAACAATCAAAACATTTTTCTTATCTTAATTTATAAAAAGGGTTGGATCTTCATTTCCCTTAACATAGTTATTTTGAAGTAAAAAGCATGTGAGTCTGTCATACCAGGCTTGTGGGGCTTGTTTAAGACCATACAAAGCTTTGGTAATTATAAAAACATGATCCGGATGTTTTGTATCTTCAATGCTAGGAGGTTGTTCAACAAAAACTTCCTCTTGAACATTACCATTAAGAAAAGCACATTTCACATCCATTTGAAAATGTTTAAAATGGAAGAATTCTACAAAGTAAAGTTGAATACGAATAGATTCAAGTCAAGATACTGGAGAATAGGTTTCTTCATAGTCTATTCCCTCTTGCTGGTTGTAGCCTTTAGCAACGAGTTTAGTTTTATTTCTTACTATGAATCCATTTTCATCACACTTGTTTTTGAAGACCCATTTTACCCCAATGACAGTTGTTTACTTAGGTCTTTCAACCATGGTCCAGACTTTATTCCTCTCAAATTCATTTAGTTCATCTTTCATGGATTTGATCCAATCATCATCACCTAAAGCTTTATCTGTGATATTTGATTCTAATTTGGAATGAAATGATAGATGTTCTATTTCATTTCTTAAGGAACTTCTAGTCCTTACAGGTTTATTTACATCACCAATGATTCTATCACTGGGATGATTCTTAAGAAACACCTAATTTGGGTTTTGTAAAACCTGTTCATCAACATAGTGTAGAAAGTCTTCTGGGGTAAATGTTTCAGAAGTATCTTCTTGAACATTTTCCATATCAGAAGGATCTTCTATGAAAGGTTGACAACCAGTTTTGGAAAACACATCCAAGGATGTAGGTTGAGACCGTTTGAAAACAAAAGGATCAGACTCATCAAATTTTACATGCACTGTTTCTTCAACAGTACAAGTATTTTTATTGAAGAATCTATAGGCCTTAGAAGTTGTGGAGTAGCCCAAGAAAATTTCATCATCAGATTTTGGTGTGAATTTATGTAAATTATCTTTAGTATTCAGAATGAATACTTTTCAACCAAAAACCATGAAGTAAGAATGTCTTGGTTTTCTACTATTCCATAACTCATAAGAAGTTTTATTAAGAAAAAGTTTAATCAAAACTCGATTTATATTATAACAAGGAGTACCTACAGTTTCATCCCAGAAATGTCTAACTATAGAATATTCACTCAACATGGTTCTAGTTATTTCTTGAGAAATTATATTTCTTCTTTCAACTACACCATTTTGATGAGGATTTATTGGTGCTGAGAAATTGTGAGTAATACCTTTTCTACAACGAAAATTTTCAAAATCAGAATTTTGAAATTCTCCTTCATGATCCCTATAAATAGTTTTTAGTGGATGATTTTTATCATTTTTAACTTGTGATCTAAAACTTTTTAAATAAGATAAATCTTCAGACTTCTTTTCTAGAAAATACACCCAAGTAAATCTAGTGTAATCATCTACTAGAACAAATACATAGTATTTGCCTCCAATACTTCCAATTTGTATTGGACCAAAAAGATCCATCTACACTAACTATAATGCATCAGTCGTTGAGACTTCACCAATTGATTTAAAACTAGATTTATGTTGCTTTCCATATTGAAAAGGGTAAAAAACATTAGAAGAATCAAATCTATGATTCCGTAGATCCTAAACTAGTTTCTTCTTATAATGTTTACATAAGTTTCTAAGATTACAGTGACCTAGTCTTCTATGCCATAACCAGGAATGGTATTCTATTGCACTTAGTCAAGGTAGGTCTTGACTCCTGAGGTCTTCTAAGTTCAATGTGTAAACATTCTCTTGCCTATTGGCTGAGAGAATAAATTTTTCCTTGGAATTGTGTACTAAGCACTTATCATTCCTAAAATTCACAAGGTACCCTTTATCACATAACTGACTTATGATAATGAGGTTGCACTTAAGACCATTAACAAATAAAACATTTGAAATCAAAGTTTTACCAAGAATAATAATATTACCTATACCAAAAATTTCTCCCCGAGCATTATCTCCAAATGTTAACATTCCTCCTTTCGTTTTGATAATATTTTCAAAATAGATTTTGTTACCAGTCATGTGCCGGGAACATCCACTATCCATGTACCATGTATTGTTGTTGGTACTTCCTCTATCTTTCTGAAAACAAGGAAATAATTAGACTTTCATAATCCAAACTTGTTTAGATCCTAGATTTGCTAACAACAAAATTTTAGGAACCCACACTTTCTTAGAAAAATAGGATTTATGAAAACCAAGAGATTGGGTTTTATTTAAAGAACAATTATTTGCCCAGTGACCACCACATTGAAACTTGGTAAAAAATGGGGCACTTTTTGGAACAATGTAGTTGTTACTAAATGTTGGTTTTTCATGGGTATAACCAAATCCTGATTTGTTTCTTAAAGGTTTTATTTGAGAATACATTTTATAAAAATTTTCTTTACCATGGGTAAAGTTTGATAAACACTTATTTAAGGAAAAAATTTCAGACATGAGTTTAATAACCAAGTTTCTATCTTCAAAATTATTAGATTTAGAACTAGAGCTAGGCTCGAAAACACTTTTCTTAGAAATTACTTGTTCTTAATCCTTAGAAAGTTTGTTCTTCTCAGAACTTACTTCCCCATGATTTTTTGAAATATTTATAAAATCAGCATTTTTTCTATCAAGATCATTAGAAAGATATGATATTTCTTTTGTCAAAATAATATTCCTAGAGTTTTCCTTATCAAGTTTCTTATTGAGTTTAGAATTCTCTATCACAAGAAGATCAGAAAACCTAGAAACTTCTTCATTGGTAGGTAAAGTATTTTCTACATTAGAAGAGGATTCTTTATCTCAAGAGCTATAATACTTACTATCATTAGAATTTAAAGATACATTGGTCAATGATTCAGCATTTCATACCTCAGATATAAATAAATGATTGTTAATGGGTAATCTGGCTATAAGACCAAGATTCTTCTGTCCTGAAGATTCATAATCAGACGATTCATCTGAAGAGTCACCACCACTGGCACTCCAGGTGTCATTTGCTTTCAGAACATTCTTAGATTTGGTTTTGAAATATTTCATCCTGTTCTTTTCGGAATTCTTTTCTTACCTTTCTTTCTTTTTGAGCAAAGGGAAATCTCGACTAATATGTCCAGCTCTCTTGCATTAATAACAAGTAACTTCTCCGTCTTTCCTGTCTTTCCTTTCCTTTTTCTTATACTTGCATTGGAAACATTTCTGGCCAGCTATCTTGTTCATCCTTTGAGAAATACTTTCTAACTCATTTTATGAGATTTCACTTTCACTAGAATCTGATTGAATAACCACCTTCTTAGACATGGATCTGGTTACTCTGTCAGGATTCTTAGCCTTCATATGATTTAATGTTGTTGTAAAACCAACATTACCATTCCCATTCTTCTTTTTGATGTTGTCATCATCTCTCTTCATTCTTATTTCATGTTGGATAAGAGTTCCAAATAGCTCATCAAGAGAAATTTGAGTGACCTTCCTTTTCTCATCTATAGATGTTCTCTTTGATTCCCACTCATTGGGCATAATATCAATTATCTTATCTACAAGGGCTTCATCATATAACCCTTTTTATCCCATAGACTATAAGCTGTTGACTATAGTCATAAATCTCTATTGAAATTTACATATTGGTTCTCCATACGCAAAATTCAATCCATGGTATTTAGATCTAAGAATAGCTCTCCTAGTTTCAATCACTTTAGAAGTTCCAAAGTGTGTAACTTATATCTTCTTCCAGATACAATTAGCTGCTTCACAAGAAGAAATTTTTCTATATATATTTCTATTCATTGAACATAGTGGAGTATTGCATACCTTATAATTGAGTTGATACTCTTGCTTTTCCTGGTTAGTGAAAGTTATAACTTCCTTATCAGGCATTTTATAATCACCATTAATCATAAAGAAATTATCCACTCTAGTATTGATAAAAAAAGTCTTCATTCAATCTCTCCAGTAAGCATAGTCACTACCATCAATGATTGGTGGTCTTGTAGGGTTTAGATTGTCAAGAGAACCAACATTGATTCCTACCATCCTAAAAATACTTGGGCAACCAAACTGGTTAGTAGAAAAAGTTCATAACCGCAATGTTCGGAATGAAAATTCGGAATGAAAATTCGGAATGACAATGTTCGGAATAAGAAAAAAAACTTTCTGAGAAAGGATGAAGGACAATGAAAAAATGAGAAAGAAAAACATATATGTGAGTATAAGTATTTCTGTGACCTGCTCTGATACCAATTGTAGGATGCAAATAACGATGTAGATGCTCAATATTCAAGAGGGGGGTGAATTGTACACTTTAAATATTTCCTTAGACAAGGAAAAATCTATGTTTAACAAAGTTAAACTAAGAAAATTCACAACAGCTCTAATCACCAATTGGATAATTGGAACCAAAGTTTAAAATATGTTATTCTACCTTAAAGTGTATAGAATCTAAAATAATCAGAGTACAAGTGTAAGGAAATATAAGAAGATTATACTTTCCTTACAATACAATATACAGCGGAAACAAACAAGTAGTCAAACTACAAGATACAAAATATAAGTCTTTTAACCCAAAGAGAAGGGTATCCAACAACCTTGGATAAAGGTCCCTTGATTTATACTTTAAAGCAAGTCTGTCTTACCCACACTAGGGTAAGCCCTCGATACGAAGATCAGAATCTCTTTCTTGCTATCCCTACAAGACCTAAACTTCAAGGTAGTTGGAACCTCTATCATCCTCTACAAGGAAGCCCTCAAACTTCAAGGTAGTCAACACCTCTATCTTCCTATCCCCGGAAGTCCTCGAATGTAATCACCAACATTCGTAGTCGCACAAAGAAATTTGAATGAGCAGTTCAGTACACACAAGGCATGAAAATCTTATCTCTCTATATATCACCTTAATAGTGTGTGGTCTCTAGATTGATCAACTTGTTGTTGAGATCATTCAAATGAGATCCTATTTATAGGTAAACTTCCAACGGTTGGCTACCTCCTCTAACGGTCATATTTTCCAAGAAATTCAGAGGGACCTGTACATGTGTAACTTAACCAACGGTTAATTAGAAACAGAATGAATTACATCATTTAATAATAAATCATGTATAACTGAATGCACGACATCGTTTTGAAATGGAGAATATGTAAGTAAAATCTATACATGATTTCAGAGTATAAGAAAAATAAAAGTTCGGAGTTTAACAAAAATGAAATTCAGAATCTATGTTAAGAAATGTTTGGATTCTGTTTTATAGGAATTCAGAGTCTGGTTTCACCAGAGATCGGAATCTGAACTTGCAGAGTTCGAAGTCGAACTAGTAAAAGTTCGAAGTCGAACTTCATAAGAGTTCGGAGTTGAACTACTTAAGAGTTCAGATTCGAACTACTTAAGAGTTAGGAGTCGAACATCATAAGAGTTTGGAGTCGAACTACTTAAGAGTTTGGAGTCGAACTTCATAAGAGTTTGGAGTCGAACTTCTTAACAGTTCAGAGTCGAACTTCATAAGAGTTCGGAGCCAAACTACTTAAGAGTTCAGTGCCGAACTTCATAAGAGTTTGGATTCGAACTTCATAAGAGTTCAGAGTCAAACTCTTGAAAGTTTGGAGTCCAGAATTTGGATTGGAACTTTATTAAAGTTCACATCCAGAATTCGGATCCTAAAAAAAGAATGCTCTAAATCATTACATTATATGACTTCTGGGATTTTGGGTATGTATCCGGTTTTTGTACTAAAGAAAAATATTTCTATGTATAAGAAAATCTAGCTTAGGGTAAATTTCTTTAAAGAAGTAACTTTTCTTTATGGAGGTAAAAATTTAAATATGCTTAAGTATAAGGTGTCTGAGATGTTCAAAACAAGAAGTAATGGAAAAGTCAAAAGGAAAACCTTATTGACTCAACAAAAAAGATATTCCACTGATATTCCTTTCCCATTTTCACAATAAATTAGATCACCAAAAGGCCCCATACATAAAAATAGATCATGCCATTGTGATCCTTGCAGAAATACAGACAATATAATATTTTTCTTTTCCATGAACAGACATCTAATAGAAAAGTTGTAAGTCACTACACATTGCTCAAAGGACATCCTGTAGGCCCCACACACTAGTCCTGAAAAAAATTATATGGATTGTACCATTATGATCGTCTCGAAAAAACACACGTGTTGGACTAATCATTTGTCACAAATGGATACCCGATGAAAAAGATTTATTTCACCGCAATGCATGCAAACCAGACCTCGTGGTGCTGACAACTCAAAATTGGATTATAAACCCGATTTTCATCATGAAAAGTCCCCAATAATACCACGTTCGTGCCACTGCTAATATTTCATCAAAAAGACATTATATTTAAAATATATGTATGATAGAGGATTTTAGAATAATAATAATTTAATCATTATTATTAAAATTATTCTTTTCACGCACCTAAACCCTGATACAAAGATATAAAAGTCCCACTGTAGTAAGAATGGGTTCTTCTATATGATTGGTAACCCTGGAAACACACCATGCATGAAACAAATGCCCAGATTTCAAGATACGATCATTTTAAGTAGTTTCTACCCAAACAAGCTCGGTTCGTCCTCGGTCAGTGGACCAACTATGGTCCGGACCATTTTACTACAGCTCGGCCTGCCTAATGTGTCCTAGACTTCTTTCCATAGCCTTCCCCTATGGCACGGCCCATCCACTTCGGTGTGCTGGAAAACCGACCATCTGGTCCCCCTCGAGACCCTGTGCCGACGCAGGCCTGCGGTTCACGGGTCTCGGTCCCCCGGTTGCCGCACAACCATGAAATCCATGAAACCTCTACTCCTTGCTCATACTCCATCATATTCAGTCCCCTCTCCTCATATCCTCTACATAGCAATGGTCACACCTCCATGCTCTTCTCACATGAGCCGCATGCCAGCCGCTGCATTACCCCGCTTCACTCACCAGTCTGACACCTCTACCACTACACCTCACTGGACCGCCGCCAGCTACCAGATTCCCCTTACTGGAATTCCTCATCTTCCTCTGGTCGATGCCCTCTCCAAATCTACGACTTCTATAGGATTCAATGACAACCATGATAGTTGGAAAAGGGAAATGAAACCTGTTTCTGGATCCTCGGGTCGAGGGATTTATAGTGCCAGCCCCCGCTCGAAGTGTCGGTGATCTTTCAGCATTGTGATTATTTATGCTAAAGAATTTCTAACAATTCATACAATAGGTATTAAAAAAGTATTTAATAGGCATAATGTAACCACAAACCAAATTTTATGCTTAAAACCCTACATATGTAGAAAGACAGTTTTATGAAATTTTAATGAAAAACCCATTTAATATTACAATTTTGGAACTTTTATAGATTTAATATGTTAAAACAATCCTCATATTTGGTGTTAAATGATAATAATCAGGTTAGGACAGTTTTTTGGTATTTTTTTGTACGATTTCATTTTTAATGAATTGTTTAAAAATATAGTATTTTAACTTAAAACTACTTTTTTCAGGTAATTTATTTATAAGATTAAATTATATTTTGATTTGATTTAAATAGTTAATTAGGTTATAATTTTCCAAATTTTTTCAATTTATGTAATTGGATCAAATTTTTAATTGAAATTAGTTATAAAAACTTATCAATCATCTGGTCTTTTTTCCTTTAAAACCCAGCATTGTTGACCCAACTACGATTTTAATTTTAAAAAAAATGTATACCACATAACTAAATAGAATATTTAAAAATTGATTTCGTATTTTTAATAATCATAATTTATAATTTATTCTATGGTCACATTATTATAGAAAAAAAATTAGTGATATAATTTAAAATTAATTACAATGATTAATGTTAAATTAAACATAATAAGGGACTAAAAAACAATATAAAGGCCCAAATGACCAATAAAATTTTTCAAAAGCCAATTTATGGAAATATTTCAATACTATCTCACATCGGCTCAACATTGAACAATTATTTAACATCTTTCTATAAAAAAGTGTTGGTGGGGTTCTTTTCTTTTAAGTATTTTAGGATATTCCACACCTCCATTATAAAAGGCCTATTATCCTTCCACTCCCTCACATCTCTCAAGAAACTTATGTTAAGAAAAAACTTCCCAAAGAGCTCCCCAACATTCCTCTAATTTTTCCTTAATTTTCCCATTGATCATAATGAAATCCATGGATGCATTTGGGCTCAAACCAAAAGGAGTAACCCAATCAAGAGGTAACACCCTCCCTCAAACTTCTTTCTTTCATTTCCTTTCTCCACTCTATAAAATCATATTATTAAATTATAATATATAAAAAACTGTATCATAAATATAATATTATTTTTTTATTTTAATAATCTGTCCTTAACATTCACACATATCAATCTAATGGGTATGGGACATATTATTTACGTGTAGGCAGACTACCGCCTCACTAAATGATAATTATTCAATTTTCTTTTACCACCTCCCGTGGTGGCCATTATGATGGAAAATCTTGTTTATATATGTTATATATAATATTTATTATTTCATTATGCTTATGTAATTATTATTCAAAACACATCCTTATTCAATAAATTTTGTGTTAATAAGATAATTTCGTTTGTGGACGGTCAGACTACTGCCCCTTGAAAGAGATTTGATTCATTCATACACTACATAGAATGTAATATGGATGGATGTAATAAATATATATGATATTATAAAGATACTATAATAATTAGATATAACCATATATATAAGTTCCTTTTAATTTCATTCTTTCAACATGAAAATTTAACGAAAATAGTGTTCATACGAACGTACAACTTACGGTATCTATGAACAATGTATTCCATTTGATAATTCTATATTATATGTATTATTATGATAAAACTATATTGGATATAAATTATATTTATATCATGGATTATATTTTGTAATCATGATATAATTATAAGGACCAACGATATAACAAATTAAGATGCACGTGAAGAACAACAAAAATGTTATCCGAAGCGATACCTAAACATTGGATGGTTAAAAAGTGGGTAATATATGGTCATAATAAAAACATATATGGTATTATATATAATAGTATGGTTCCATAAAATATTTATAATTAATTTATATTAATTATATAGCTGTTTTTAATGAGTACAATGAGAATACAAACTCATGGTAGAGGAAATACATATCACCTTTTTATTTTTGTGAGATACATGATGTGTTCGCCACTATATCCTTTTCTGGTGTGAGTACTACCCATGATTTTATTATATTTGTCTTGTAATTAAATTTATGTGTATACACATACTAATTTTAAGATCCTTCTTTTCTAGGGTTTATGTTTCAGAAGTTACGAAATCAGAAAAATTGTTTTGCCTCATTTTGTCTTCTTTGAGAATCATGTTCTATTATGCACCTAAATTATTTTTTGAGGTGTATATACATCCATTTAACATGTCATATCGTGAATTTACTTCATTTAATTTTATATTTTTTTTCAATAAATATACATTTTACATGGATATTATGATTCCACGTACCATGTTTAAAGAGATTATTTAGACAATCTCATTGCTTATTTGAGATTGTTTATGTTTATGATTACTTCGATCAAATATTATGACCCATATCTCAAGAACATTCATGACTATTTTTTTCTTCTAGATATTAATGATATATTCATAAATTGGTAAAATTTATCCACTCTTTGGTATATAGGGTTGTCAATAAATGGTTTTTAATAAAGCCTGACTTTATCTCTCTCTTTGTTTAAAAATATATCTTCGATAAAGTTGGGGTTGAAGCCTTGTTTTATTATTAAAAGGTTTCAATTTTTTTTCATAACCTATTATATGTAAATTTAATTTTTCCCAATGTATTTCCATTTCAAAAAAAAAAATTAATAAAGATTTCACTTTTCATTTTCCAGTCGAGGCATCTTTCTACACTTTTTATTGTGTAAAAGGAATTTTTAGTGTGTTAGGGTTCAAATGTCGGCATGACCAAAAATCCCTTGAATATCCCATTACATGATTAAAAAGTTATTTTCATTTAAAAAATTAATAAATCATAATATAATGGAAATTCAATGTTTTTAAGTATTTTCAATTAGAAAGGATTTCAAAAAAAAAATTCAAGCTATTTATATGTTTTATAAGAAAGTGGTTTGGAAAATATTTTCAAGAATCCTTTTTTTGTTTTGAAATTATTTTTTAACAAAATGGTTATTAAATGTTTTTGAATCTTATTTTATATGTTCTCATAGATATTTTGTTTTAAAATTATTTCATGTATTCTTTATATGTATTCAAGTTATTTTCCCTGAAAATGTTTTTCAAATGGATTTATGTATTAAAAATAAATTTTGAATGAAGAAAGAATATTTTCCTCAAAATTTTTTTGAAAGACATTTAAAAATTATTTTCTATCAAATTTGATATCCTTTGATGTTACTAATTATTTTCTATGAAATGATCTTATGGTTCCATTCATATTCATTCTTTAAATGTTTTATGATTGATGTCATAGTATTTATGAAACCTATTTTGATTTCATGGGTTATATGTTTTTTAAGTAAGATTTTCATCCATGGGTTATATTTATGATGAAATTATAATGAAACTTATATCTTTTCCATAGGTTATAATATGCTTACATTTTTTTGATACTGGATTTATTTCATGGGTTCAGATATGATATGTTTTTAACTATATTTTGTAATGTGTAAATATGATATCATTATGAGACGGGTGGGACATATATCTCACTATAATGCATTAGGTAATGATTTGTATCTCATGATATTGACATGTATGGAGTGGAAAATGAACTCATTTCATTATTATATGGTTATAATAGAAAATGTACTAAATTCCATATTGTAGGGTTGGAATGGAAATGAACTCAATTAAATATTACTGGGTTGGAATGAGAAATGAACAAATATCGTTATTATAGGGCTGGAACAGGGTGTGAAACTAGTTCAGTAAAGGCATGTGTCAACTAATATGGTATTTTTATTGATTCCATGACTACTATGGAAATAATTATATGATTATGTGTGTTCCACAATTCCATGCTTTAGTCCTTTATTATGCTTTCATGGATTTTATTTATTTATTTCCTTATGATTCATTTCAAATGAAGATTCATTATTTACACTAAGACTTATGTTTATGATATTTTATATGCAGGGTTTGATATTTTAATGTTATTATCACTTTCTTACACCCCTATTCTAATTTTTTTCATGTTATCATGGTTTAGCCGTACTGAGCATATGAGCTCACCCGTTATTGTATGTTTCTTTTCCCTTAGGTTATGAAGATACTTATTATTTAAAATGGGTATAAGAAGGGTTATGGTCAATAATAACCAATCATGAGCTAATATATCTCAATTATGTACTGGTGTATATGATTCCATGTTTCCAAATCTTATAAACTAATACAGTATTTAAAAAACTATTGGAATAATGCGTTATGTATTTTGCAAATGTGATGTAATATTACTATATGTCAAGATCATGGTCGTTATAACTTACACATAAAGGATTCATCCTTTTCACATGTCACTTCCTCATACTTATGTTTTCCCCATAATATGTTGACTTGGTGAATTTTAATGTTGAGTAAGACGTTAACTCTATTGTTTATGATCTCCACCTTATACTCATCAAAAGTGAGGTCAATTTTCATTTGAACTACCTCTGGATTTAGTACATGTGATGGACTTGATCTGTAATTTATCAATAGGGGTCATGGAATATATAATTTCATTGAGAAAAGGTATGTGGAAGTGTTTTTTGAGATTTTTGTACTCTGATTTAGATAACAATTTACAAGGGGCCAATTTTCCTAGAATGTAATTCCCCTACTTCCTAAATCTCATGACTCGCTTCCATGAGGAATTTGGTAGACACATTGCCTATAACCTAAAATTCTAGGTCTCATTGACTATAGTCACTATAAATCTTCTATCATCTTGGAGTATCCCTAATATTTGGTTGATTGGTCTTGGATATTTCTAAAATATACTGGATCATTTTGACTCGATGAAAAACATGTCCTCTCAAAATTCATAAAATCATGTGGGTATTGTACATATCGTCCCATAAACAGAATCAAATGGATCCATTTATATGCTTGAGTGTAAATAATTATTTTACATGGAGTTAACTGGGGGAAGATATTGATACCATCCTCCTTTGACTTCTACAATTCATTCCTTAAAAATGTATCCTAATGTATGAATTGTTCATTAATATTGGCCATATTTTTGGGGGTGATGATCCATAATGATGTTCAGATTATTGTTTAGAAAATTTTGGCAACTCATCTTGAACCCAGAGGTAAATCTTGTATCTCTATTAGATACAATCAAAAATGATGTTCCTTGTAAAATAAAAATTTCTCTGGTATATATCCTTAAAAATGCATCGAGTGTTACATCATCTTTAATTGAAATTAAATGAGAAGTATTTGTAAGTAAGTACACTAAAACACATATTGTTTTATTTCTTCTTGATGTATTCAAAAAATAGTGACAAATACTATGGTTATGTCTTCCCATTTCCATGTAGGTATGGGTATCGGTTACTTCATCTTAATTTTTTTTATTTTAGCATTACCGTTTGTATATAAAAGGAACATTTTTGAATATTCTTTGATATCCTTATTTATATTTTATTTTAAATACTTCTCTTATAGATATTGATTCATCTTCGTGCTCTTTAGGTGCGTAGATAATGTTAAGATATCTGCGTATTTAAATGACTAATTCTTTATATCTTTATTTTTATGGGACACAATTTTATGAAAAAAGAATTACAAATCCTTCAAAAATTCTTAATTTTGAGGATTTATCTTTTTATATAGTTTCCACATTCTTCTGTATTTCCTCATCTTCATATTCAGAATCCTTCAACATATTTAGAAGGTGTGATTGAGATATAAATTTATAAAAGATTGCTAATGTTACTTCCATTTTGATCTCCATGTTTATCCTTTCCAAGTCTATGAAGTTTGGATCAATATTGATTATCATTACTGATAAGGTTTTAATATCTTTTCTACATAGAGTATATTCCATTTTATTTTCATTACTAGAAAGGTATTGGATTATGATGTCCTAGTACTTGATCAACTCTCACCACATTCAAAGGTTCTATTATACTCTTTCTATGTGAATATATAAATAAATCTATTATGATCATTATATATTTCACAATTCGCCCCATGGAGATAATATTTTTGGATTTTTACTATAAATATAACTACAACCAAATCAGTATCAAGTGTTTGATATTTTTACTCATGAAATTTCATATAGATTAATGCGTAGGATATTACATTATAATTCATTCTTAGTACACAACCTAATCCTATCATTGAAGAATTTGTTTTATATCAAAAAAATTCCCACTTGTTAATGTAAGTACATGTGTTATCGAAATCCTCTACTTCAACTCCTTGAAGCACTCTTAGTTTTATTAGTCTAGAAAAAATTTAATCCCATTTCATTCATTATAGTTTTCATATTTGAAAGTAGTTACATGTTTCTAAATATCCTGAATAATTCCCATTTATTCTATGGATACATATAATTTCTATTGTAGATATATTTTTGGGATACTTCTAAAATGAATTTGACTTAAAAGGGTTTATAAGTACCCTTTTACTGGTGGCGACATTTCCCAAGAATGATACATCCTCCATCGTAAAATCATATTTACTATACTTTTCATATAGAATATTCGTTTCCAATGTCTTTTGAATTTCCATAAAGTGCTCATCTTACCCTTATTTAGTTTTGGTGTGTATCAAAATATAATCAATAAAGAATTGTAATTTTTTTCAAGGAAATTTATAATGAATATATTCATTATATATATAAATATTTTTTGAGAAATGGTTTTTTTAAAGGGAATATATATTAAATCATAGTGAACATTCCTTGTTTGAATGGTAGTTTTGAGAATATATTCATTCTTCACCTTTAATTGGTGATATTCTGACTAATGGTGAAACATAAGGAAATAACAGGACACACATAGTTTATTGAACAATTAATTTATCCATGTTGGGGGATAGTTGTTCTATATCATGATTATCTTGAGTTCTTGATAATAAATTAAGCGTCACATCTTCTAATCATTTTTTTATGAATGTGATCAATTAACCCCTTGGTGAGGCAATGATGTATATAAAAACACTTTTATAGATTCTCTTGTAACAGATTCATCAATTATTCCAACATGATAGTGGAAATTTTGCAGGGAGTCATGGATATAGGCATAGATCTATGTATAAGTGTGATTGATAATAGAACCTCTTGATTAGGAGGGATACTAGAAAAAACATTAGTAAATAAATCATTATATTCCCTCACGATGGGAATGTAGTCAAGATTTATTTTATCCCCTATCTCAGTCATTTGAGATAGATATGATATTTCAATAGGAAATAATATCCATATTAGATTAAAAGTTTCTAAATTATATTCATACTATTCATTAACCTTATAATAAATCATAGTATGACTCTAGAAGTGAAGATTTTGTGTCCTCTCTTGAGAGTTGATGTTGGATTTATATAAGGACAACCAACCCAGGACCAATATATCATCAAATTTCATTAATCAAACTAAAAAATATATTTTATAGAATATTAAGTACAAAAATATTGTTTCTGGGAGTTGTATATTTGAGATACGATTATTTACCCATTTCCCATTATCATTTATAAGTAATCCTCAATTTCATGCGGTAATTTTTGAGTAGTTATACTAAACATGGAAGATATGAAATAATTTTTTGAACTTGAATAAAAAATTACATTCACTATTTTGAATGAATAACAAACACACCTATCACTACATCATTTTGGGGATCCACCTCTGTAGTTGTGGTGTTAAATTACCTTAATTTCTCTATAGGACAGGGAGGTTGTTTTCATTGATTATATATGAAAACCTATGTCTTATGGAACTGATTCGCATGATTCCCATGTTCTTTTTAGTTGAAACACAATACATAATGTTGTTTATTGATATGAAATTTTTTTCTCCCATTTAATTGGTTTCTTTATTCATCTTTTTTTAACACTGATTTGTCAGATGTCCCTATTTCCCAATTTAAAGCATGTTCGAGTTCCCATAAGATATTTTTTGGGAACATTTTTCTGATACATTTGACATGTGGGATGTTTGTTTTTGTTTCATGCAATGGATTTCTCCCCATATCCACTAGAATTAATATCTATTATATAATTTTTATCTCTATACATAGGAGACCACTGAGAGTTATCTAGTGTCCATATCACCCCTAATGTAACAATATAAAATATATTCATAGATTTCAAATCCCCAAATTAGTAAATATCTTTGTGGATTCACCTTTAACCCAATAATGAAATATTCCACTATAATCATTTTGTTGATGAAAAATATAAAGGTGTACCATGAAAGCCTTGTCAATTTTTCCTCATATGTATCAGTACACTTATCTTTATTTTAATTTAGTATGAAAAATTACCAATCCATTTTTAGAAGGTGATTTTGGGGATAATTTTTTTGGAAAACACTTCTTTTATCATTCCAATTATATGGAATCAATTCCTATTTATAATTTATTTTTTAGATACGTTTCTAAAAAACATCAACTTCCTCGTAGAGAATATAGATAGGCCATAAATATTTATCTCATTCTGATCATTGGATGAAAAATAATATCTTCTCAATGGAGTTAATACATTGTTCCATGATAAGTGGATCAAAATATGCACTAATATTAAGAGGTAGTTGTTTCATAATGTACACAAAAATTACATTATCTTCCTTGCGTGAAGGAGGGAATTGAAAAAGATTCATGTTATTATTCATAACATGAGTCAAATGAGATAATATTTCTAGAAATTTCTTAGTTTACTCCCATATGTTTATGAAACTCATTAGTTCAATCATCACATTTGATATCATGTTTCCTAATGAAATCGTTCCTCCTTCTTCCAAAGATTTAATAAAATTTAATTTTTTTTTGAAAATAATCAAAATATATAATATATAAAAATGAAAATTATGAACATTAAAGGAATAATTTATATACGATTTGTAAATCCTAACTAATGGTTCACTAATTTTTAATCGCGGACATCCATGATAATTTTATTACTATGTTTTATAACGTAAGAATAAATTTAATCAAATAAAAAGGTTTTGAAACGATTTTATGAATTTTTAAAATTATATCACCTTGGTGTGTCAAATTATGTGTAAAATAAGGCATTATTTTCATACACATGGTGATGATTGAGTTAATAACCAATAAACCCTTTTTATTGTTACTAACCCTAGGTATAGCTATTCTAGTGACACATCAAATTGTAGTATCTATATAGATATTTAATTTCATTGAATCTACTAACCCTACACATCCCCCAAATTTGAATATATTATAATATACATAGAATGTTCCCACTGGTTATCACTAAAGTATTCATGTCCCAACCCTAAAAATATATAGAACCTGTATTTATACTAATTATTGATACCTCACCCATTTACATATATTATTAAATTAATTTTTACATAAAAACACAATAAATATAACGAAAATATCTCATGTCATGGTTTCTTTTTAAAAACATGTTCAAATTATATAAAATATAATCCATGACATGACATAATTATTATATTATCTTTAATGAGCCTTTAAATCCCTTTGAAATCTTAAAACTACATAGGATATTCTATGGAATACAAAAAAGAATGGAGTGAATAATACGTCATAAACTTGTATAAATATTGGATTCAACATCAAAGTTATAATTTCTTTCCACTATAACCTAGCGTTAAATGTTATGGGGTAAAGTTTAATGTTATTTTTCATAAAAATGGATCCTAAAAGTCAGAAAAAATATATTTTGGCATCATTTATTCAATAAATATACAAATAATTATTATTATTTTAAATTATCATTGGTTTCTTATAAAAACCAACTTTCAAAACCTCGAAAAAAGACACCCAACCTAAACCCTCCTTCCATATTTCATAAATCATGATTTTTTTTATATTCGAAGGCACTGATGCCACACACCATTCATCTATCTCAATTTTATTTAATTAAATCATCTTAAATCATCTTTTAACTGTCATGTATCCACAAACCATCCAACTATGGAATAATTTCATGATCCATGGATGGATATTTACTCAAAAACTCTGTTTTAATCGACCATGTATCCTTCAACCACTGAATATCTTCAAAGGTGATTTTAGTCTATTTTAATCGATTTTTCATCATAATTTTCCCCAATATTTTATCCATCGCCATTTTTTGAATATCAATGAAGATATTTTGTTCTCTAAAAACAAATGTTCGGTCCACTGACAACCGTGGATAATGGTTTTTAATTTTTAATTTTTCGTTATTATCATTTTTGGAGATCTGTTTCTTCAATCATTTAGTGTTCAAAATATCATCAACATCAAGGAAGTACATCTATATTAAGGATTAATTTTCCATTATAAAAATATGAATTTTGTATGTTATTTTTTTAATATTGAAGATAAATTATTTATATTTTAGTTAAAAAATTTATTTATCCATTATTTTTAAATGTACTTTATTGTTAATTATTACTTTTTTTCAATGTTTTTTTTATTATCATGACTTCCTTATTTGATGTAATTATATTATGTTTTTTTTAAATATGATATATATATTTATGTCAATAGAAACAATGCCCGTACACATTTTCATTTTTTATTCTAACCAATGTATATATTTTTAGACCAACATGACTAACATCAAGTAGTTATAAAGTTGTATATGTCATAATATAATTATTTTAATTCAATAAATATATATAACTTAATACATCACATTTTTAAATTTATTTCAACCTAAATCAATATTGAAGGATAATGATTACCACTCTCCTCGATAATATTCAAAAATTCTTGTTGTTATTTTGATATATAAGAATTAAATTATTGTAGTCATTTTGCAAGTTAATAATAAATAATCAAAAACTTTAACGATATTAAATCAAATATTAACATTTCATATTTGTATTTAAATCATATCATAACATTGGTTCTTATTACCATATGATAATATTTTCCCTAATGATTGTTAATATAAAAATTATTTGGATAAAAGTATGGGTTAATTATATTAAAAGAATAATTTCTTTAATATTATTTCATATTAAGTTATGGTGATAATGTATGATTAATTTATTTCCCTACATTATTCCCATATAATGTATGGGGATTTAAATCAATGAGTCCCTTCTATATTATAATTATAATAGTTAAAGATTCATTTAAACTATATTTTTTAACATATTAAATTATAATTTTATTTATAATGGATGTTTTGAATCCATGTTTAACATTATTTATTCTATGATAACTAACGATGAATAATGATGACTACCGTGAATGATATAGGGAGAACACAAGAAGTGTTCTGTAATAGTCTTTTAAAAAATGTATATTGATATGAAAAAGTTTCACCATGCTACAAATCATTTTTTATATTTTCAAAAAATCAGGTTTAAGGGTTAACGGTACCCATTACAGAATATCAACACATCCATTTCACCACAACCAAACAACCATTACAATTCAAAATTCAAAATTCAATATTCCAAGGTCACAATCAGTGGGATAGGTCCTCGAGACGCGCTCCTGTATCGAACCACCCACTTGTTCACTCACCTGTCCGCGCATCAACCAGCGAATCACGCCTCAATCTCGGATTTCCATGCGCCACCACTCCTGGCGGGACGACGGCAGGACCATCATCCTTTGACAATGGTGAAACACACTCAAGCCACCATCATTTGTTCGACCACCATAGAAACAATCAAAAATCACAATCCATGGCCTGCCTCGATCAAACAAACCGGGAATATCATCCGCATCAAAAAGAACATGGAAAAGATTCACAAACCTCTGTCATCTCGCAAAAACTCCATCCGGACCATCCAAGACATCACCACATACAAATTCACCGCCTCACCGAAGAAATCAATACCATAGAAAAACCAAAACAGTGACACAAACATGCATCACCCCGCCATAACATGAGCTGGTCAAACCATGACTGAACTGAACTTTAGAAAATACACAAAATCAAAAGGGGATTCATCAAAAACAAACCATACCACACCGAAGCACCAACACTTTCAATCCCCCACCCTCCAAATCTTATGAAAACAAGGGCTTACCAACTCTAACCAAATTAGGGTCCCGGCGCCACCAACCGCAACATCCAGAAACATAGCACTCGACTTCCAAACACCCAGATCTATGGACGAAGTGATGAACTTGAACCTCCGACAAGGAGCTTAGGGGAAGAATCAAAATTGTCCTAAGAAGAAACACCAGTGCACGCAATGAGAGACAACATAGGTCCACAGCAGCAGAGAGCACCACCTCGAACCGCCGAATCTGTGAGAAGAATGAGAGAAGATCCAGGATGGGGAGGGCTTCATGAGAAGAAACCTAGAGCATCGCTAAGACCCTATGACATTAATATAATAATCATACATAGTTTATAATTATTTATTTAATTAAATTAAACTCTTATAAACACTTATGAATTATTTTATTCCTAATAATCAATGATATTATCTCCTGATTTCCAATCATTTTGATTATATGTTATTATTTTTGAAATTAATATATTTATATATATTTATAAATTTTTATTTTTATAATATATTCACTGTTTTTATGGAGATTATAGATATTTATTGAATCATAATTAGAGGAATTTGTGATGAACCACTACTGAATATGAAAAATGAGTTGATGATTTATTGTAAATTTTTAATGAAATATATGAAACATATATTTCCTTTAGTATTCATTCAAATTTTTTTATGAATAAGATAATTTTATATTTTATAGAAATAATGAATCATCTAATATTTTTGGTTTTAGACATAATTATACATGTTAGATCTGGAAAGGTAGAAAATATTAAAATTCAAAATCAAATATTTAAAAAATCAGAATCAGATGTCGAATCCTTTTGAAGAGTTAATTCAATATGTAGGAATTGAAACCATCAAAAAATAAAGTCTCATGAATTAGTTTTTTAAAATTATTAGAAACCATTATTATTATGTTTTAAAAAGTATATAGTGTTATGCGTAGTATTGAGATTAGTTAACTTGGATCTAGGAAATGGGTTGAGTGATAAAATTTTCTATGAGTTGCATGAACATTTAAAAGATCTAAATCTTGAAGGAAATAGGATTCTAGATTAAAATTATTTGGAAAAGAGAATATTATGCCTAATGGGATTTGTTTATTAAATGGTACACTCCTTTCCCAGTTATTATTTGTTTTATAGGAAGTAATATGAATATTTTTCAAAATTTACTATATGTGGGACATCACACAATAAGATAAATTAAAAATTAAACTCTTTTTACGATCATGTATTATAATCTAAACTCTTTTTAGATAAATTATGTAACTTCTAATAACTTATTAAAATAATTACATCAAATAATTCTAATAATTCAACTCTGATTTATTTTCATGTACTAGAGTCAATCCTACTTCAATAAAAATTTAATACCTTGAAATAATTTCTCATTTGAAGTGTCTGTTTTCAAGTGTTTGTATGTAAATTTATTTTATTAAAAAAATTATGATTATATACATATGAGAAAATATCTAGTTGTAACATACATCACACTATTCATTCACCATAGTGGAAGAAAATTGATAAGAAAATTATTAATTTTGGAAGTGATTTTGGAAATTTATGAATAGGATTGTGTACTGATTGAATGAATACATATCCAATCCTAAGTATCCAATATAATAAATGGCCTATTTTGTTAATTTTACAACTTATCCCCAAAGATATTTATCATGAAAAAATCTGTTATGATGATTTTGATGATTTATAGACCAAAACATCAAGTAAATGATATTGATGAGTATATTTCACCATTGATTGATGATTTGAAACATCTATGGGAGATATGTGTTACTATTATGGATTCATACAAAAAATATAATTTTCTATTTCATACTATGATAATGTTCACTATAAAAACATTTCTAAGATAAGGAAACTTATATGGATATAATATAAAGGTATATAAATCAAATCGATTTTTTGTAGAAGAAAATTCATATAATCAATTTCAGAACTGATTAATGATAACGTACATGGGACAAAAAATATTTTGTGAGTTGATCATCCTTATCATGGATTGAAAAAATAATTTAATGATATACATGAAAATAATATTCCCAAAAAACATTTCATGGAAGAATATTACAATAGGGAAAAAATATTTATTTCACATTTTGAAATAATGTGTATTATTTAGATCAATCAATTTTCTATAAGTAATAGTCTTTCTTATTCGAAGTTCCTTATTTTATATTTTTTTGAGATAAAATAAAATATTGATATTAGGAATGTTCAAAAAAATGCGGCGGTGTGATTGGAGATTTTTTTTATATAAAAGGAATGGAAAAATATGTTTTCATGATAGATTGGACTTGATAACAGTGCCAATACATGTTGAGTTATCTCCTACTATGAAAGGAAATAAAACATATATTTCTTTAATTTCTCATGAATTATGAATGGGTGAGAATACTATTTTTTTTCATTTCATCATTATGTCAAAGAAACCAGTGGATATTCTTCAAATGTGATGAATTAAGTGTCATTAAATGATTATATATTAATACGAATTAAATCTCATGATTATCATGTATTGGTATAATAACTGCAATATGTTTCATTACATGGTACATTTTATACACTTGTTCGAAATATTATCATCATGATATGTGATTTTCTCAAATCCATTTTTAATAAATTTTTTTATTCCAATTTTTTAGATGTGTTGGAGAATGAAGTTTCTCATACACTTTTTAACTATAAATGTATTTTACAAAAAAATTGATATAATTGTTCATCTGGTAATTAATTCGGCACCTGTGTTAAGAATACCAGGGCATGTTTATTTGCATGGAATTTTTCTTTTTGAATGATATATAACCATTCTAAAGGGATAAGTTAGTAGGAAATATTTAATAGAGGCATCTATTATTCAAAAAATATGTATCAAAAGTGGTGATTGAGTTATGTAATGATTATTTGTATGAAATGTAGCATATTAATCTCCCTATATCTCAACATTTGATATTTTATTGTGAAGGTATAAGTATTTGAGGCCTAAAGGTAATTTACATTCCACGTGATGACGTGATGCATTCTCATATACATATATTAAACTAAATTGATTATGTTGAGTCATATAAATCATCACATATTTCTGAATTAAATGAATAATATTTGAAAAGAAATTAAAATATTTTGATGATTGATTATAAATAGTCTTTTGTTTTATAGTCCATGAAGAAATTCATCATATATATATCTACTGAAAAGTGTTTAAATGGTTGGTGGGGGACTTATCTTATTGTGATCAGATGGTATAGATTTTATATTTAGGGGTACAAATTTTAAACAAAAAACAACATTGAATTGGGAACCTCTCAAAATAGTGGTGAAATCATTGTCGCTAAAGAAATGAATTTTTTTGAGAAAAAATGATAAAAAAATATTTATATATCAATGGAACATTTTAGAGTTCTTACTAATATATTTCAAATTTATTAAACTATATTCTGATTCATAGTATTTAAGTGAATCTGTGTTGATAGTAATAGTTATGTAAAACATGATTACCATTTACTTACATTGGTCGATTTGAATAGTTTTTCTTACAAATATGTACAATGTATCTTGGAGATGAAAGGAAAATAAATATTTCATATCATGGATACATCAAGTGACCTGTGGTATACCATTTCGAAAGTGAGAAGTATTAATTTGGGTGATGAAGATGATGATGATGTTATGAATTTATATGAGGCTTATTAGTCTATTTTTAGATTTATAGATGATAATAATCAATATAATATATACATAGTCAATGTTATATGAAATGATCTTAAGAAAGGGATATTGGAAAACACGAAATTTATATCCTAACTATCTAGGTAATTATTTATATTTAATTTACATTCTTTAATTTAAATGTTTAAAAAAACCATACTTTTTATTAATTATTGG
>CAUJRU010004021.1:0-25587 GCA_963277665.1 Viscum album | reverse complement strand
AAGGTTGTACTATACATTTTTTGGATAGAAATCATATTTATCATGTTATTGGTTCTATCTTAACCAATAAATTATTTTTATAATGATATGATTAGTATTTTAATTTTTTCTATAAAAAAGAGAGATTAGGGATTTCTATGGGTATATCATGTCAAGTTACATGTGATTTTTTTATCATCATTGTTGATGGGAATGTGATTTTCTCATACACTAGGTTGAATAATATATAATTTATGCATACATCTTGATATAAAATATTATGAGTATAGAACACAATGATTAGAAATTTGGGATTTTTATAATCCATTTCCTATGTTCATTATATGTCATATAGACATTAATTGTATGATTATTCATATAATTAAGTGATATTGATCGTGGTAGAAGGTATAGAGATACCTTTGTTTAATTTAGGTAATTTTAGAACATCTTATATAAATTGTTTTATTAACACATTACTCTATGACTTTTTTTCAAACAATTATGTAATATGAAATTCACATTTCATTTCAATACATCAAAACCACATCAGGATTCAATTTTAATTTTTATTAAAAATGAGTTTGTTTTCTTATAACTTTTTTGTACAAAACATATATTTATACCCAAAAAGTGTGTTTGGATATATCCAAAAACAAATTGGATTTTTTTTTCATGTTTTTATATATGTTTAAAAATATTTCCAATAATGATTTTTATATTTTCCAAGAGGATAAATGGATAATAGTTAGAAAAATGACCCGATATAGTTTCTAAATATATTAAAATGGAAGAATAAAATTTTAACTTCCATTAATTATATGAAGATTTATTTAATGTGGTTATTTTTTAGAAACATCCAATAATGTATCAACAAATTTATAAAGGTTTAGACCATGTCATGGTCTGTGTTAGGATAAGATAACTCATGTTGAATTTCAACATTTTATAGTGTTGTTTAGTGTTTTTCTACATTAGTCAGATATCAAATGCCTTAAAATCATTCTCCCTTTAATATTATTACTCATGGTTCATTACAATATGATGATAATATACAGAGGATTTGACATCCCATATGATTTATTTATTGTTAAATAAATAAATAAAAATTTAGAGTTGTTATTTTGAAACAACATTCATTTAAGATGCTTATGTAAAGAATTTCATTTAAAAGTTTAACAGTTGTAATCTAATTAATCTCATAAAATTCCAATTTAATAGATCCCATAATAATTGAATAGTATAAAATTTATATAATTGACTCATTCTTTGGATAGACCAAAATCAAAATTTTATTTTTCTCATTGTATCTATCTTTTTATGTAACCCAAGTTTCTAATAATCTATAAGGAAAAGATGTATAATGGATTCTTCCCTATTGATATCCTATGAAAGAGGAGTGTTATGTATGTTTCTTGGTCAACACTAACAGGGTCATTTCAAACAGAAAAGATAAAACCATATATTTATTAAATACTTATTTTTTAATACATTTATATTATTTAGTTAAAAAAATACATAGATATTATTTTATATAGGTTTTTGGTTGATTTTTTATATATTATTTATATATAAATTCCCCCTCCAATACAATTTTCTCCCTATAATCATGGAGTTATAGTGAATCTACTATAAATTTATAAGCAATCAGTGTAGAGAGTGTGTTAAATATGATTAAAACGTTTATTATATTCTTTATTGTAAGGATGCCGTAATATATTTATCCTTTATTATTTAATGAATGTTATTTAATATAAAATATATAATTTATTTCACATGATTAATAAAATTTAACTCTTAAAGTATTACATGAAATTAAAACAACATCTTGTTAAATTACTATATTATGTATAAAACTATATTATTATGATTAAATTATATTATCATATGACATTGATTTTCATTATGAATATCAACATCCAAACGATAAAAATAATTAAGTATTAATATAATATTACATATTATATTACATTCAACATTTAAAATAAAACAAAACAACATACTATATATTATTATCTAAGACATATATTTTAGTTCAAATATAATTTATATTGAGTAATCAATAATCCAAATACAAACAACAATTATTGGAAAATAGATTTTATTAGAAAGAGCCATCAAAAAAATAGTTAAGGCTTCACCCACAACAAAAATTTATGGCAAGAGTATTTTAAACATATCCATTCACTACGAAAATTTGATGCAACATCCCCCAAACAATGTCTGGGAAATATTATTCTTTTTTCAATAGACAAAAACCCATCAAAAAATAATTGTATTTAAGTATAAAAAAATATTTATGATGTCTAATATATTCGGTTTAAATGTTATATATTATATATTACCTCTATTGAAAATATATATGTTCAAAATATCAATAATAATAATTTCATACGATGGTACTTTTATAATGAAATATTATATAAAAATAATTTATTCATCAAAAAAATAAACTATAAATAATTTTACACCACCTCCTTGCATTAATAAATTTATACTAAAATCCTCCCATTAATTCCAAAATCATCTATGGATCTTAATAATTATCTTTAATTTTATATATAACAATAAATTGTGAATATTTTTATAGGAATATATAAATCAGTTTCATATGTTTAAATTTTTTAAGAGCCCTTCCTTTTTGAGGTGTGTAGGTCTCTAATTTTTTTTAGAAATGTTGGTAAAGTATTCATAATATAAGGAGTGAATATATTGGGGAAAATTATATGAAATACATGTATGTATTCGTTTTTAAATAATAGAGTTCATGTATGAATGGGTTATGTGTTTCCTAGTTTTATGGTATGTTGATTAGATTTAATGGCGGGTTGGGTTTGATAAAAGGAAAATAGGATGAAAAATCAACTGAAGAAAATTTATACAATGTGAAATGTGATTAGATGTTGTGTAATTTTTCAAGATATTTTTTATAATAAATCTAAGGAGATTTTATTTTTTTAGAGAATTCCATTAAAAATATTTACATGAACTGTAACCACATTACATGATTTGTAAATTCATGACCTCCATTTTTAAACATTTAGTGTGATTAAATTTTTGTACTAATCCACTACATATTTTCTCTTATCAACTGTAGGTAATTTTCTATATAATTTTGGGTTTCCTATTTCTTTTATGGACATCTTGTTTGTGTGAGAAATCACTAGTAAGTCCTTCTGGTTAGGATTCATTAATATCATTTATATTCTCCATTTATTGTGGTGAAATCTTTTGACCAATTTCATTGATGGTTTTGATCTTGAAAATTTATTATATTGGAACCTCTTTTCATTCATGTTCCCATTTTTCCAGAAAATATTTTTCAATTGAAACATTGTTGGATCTCCAATTAATTGTAGGGGGTATAAATCATAACCCTAGTGTATGATAATTTCCAATTCTATGAAATATTTTTATTTAACCATCATATAATTCACCCATGTTATGTATATAATTAATGTAATTGTTTAATTATTTCATTTGTTTAAATTTTATTTTGTCCAAGATTTTAGATACACATGGGTTGAGCTAACCCTGAATATAATTGAATTGAAAAGCATTTTAAAGTATTTTTAGTAATACTTGTGACCAAGGGTGATTCATTTTTATATTATCCATAAACGTGGGATTAATCATTAGTGATATAACTTTTAATAAATTGTGAGTCAAATTTCAAGTGGCATATGAAAGAATAATTGTGATTTATATAATTAATCATTAAAAATTGTGAGCTGATATTGTGATACCTGTTCCATTTGACAGCATTGTGTGCCATGTTATAATGCTTATATATTGGGATCGACCCTATAACATTCACACACATATGCTATAATACTAATATAGAGTAGGCCCAGCCATGTCCTATTCTACAAAACATATAGAGAGTGGGATATGCCTAGTCCCTTGTGGTAATACATATAGGGTTTTGACTTGAAAATTCTGTAATTATAATAGGGATATAAAAATGATTATTTTGTATGACTATACCATATGGTTATATGTTGGTGGTTTGAATGTTCTTGAGATATGATATGAGATTTTATGACTTGGCACTGAAGAATTATATTTTAGCATGGTAATATGGTTGTGGTTGGAAAATTCATAAGACATGCCCAAAGATATTTTTTTCACAAATATAAAATCTGTTGTTATTTAATTTTATTATGTGTTAAATTATTTAAAATACATGGTTATATATTTATTTAATACACTTATGATCATAACAGTTCGTTTTAGACAAGGTGGTGTCAACCTATTAAATTGTACATTCATCCTATTTGGGATTCCATTTGGTAGCCTAGTATATTGTTGGATGCAGTCTTGGACAATGGAAAAGGTATAATATATTTATTTTTTGTTTTTTGGATTTGAGTTTTCTAATGGGATAACATGGGGTTCATGAACCTGGATATTGAGTCTTTATTCGAATGTTCTTGTATTTTTCTTCTATTTTTCTTGAGTGATATTCTGGTATAGCCCAGCATGTCATTACAATATTCCTCATTTATTTATTTTATTATTAATATGAATTTTATTTTTTTCTTCCAAACATTCATTGTAATAACCCGTTTCTTTTATGAGTTATTTTTTATTTGTTTTTTTTTGCATTGTATTTGAGTAAACATGGAAAATGAAAAAAATAAATAATTCTTAGTAGAACATGTCGTGTATTCCTTTTTACACACACTGTAATCTAACAGTGTAGGATGGGGATACGTTGTGTGTGATTCTACTAGATAGGAAGAGATTAAAAGGACACTAAACCCTATGTACTCCCTTGTACATGACGTGTAGTCATGTCGGCAAGGTCAGTGCAAGATGTGTAATGTAATTCATTGAATTTATGATATTTTAAATGATATGAACACCATGTATATTGATTTACATTCTGTGTAAGACTAAAATTCGGCTTAAATTCGGTAATATCTTTGTTTCCATATTTTTTAGATAGATGATCCACCTTTGTGAAGAATTAAGAGCCGTGAGAACATTTCCTCCTCCCGTTTGATAGTTCAGAACCCAATTCAAGTGTCGTTGGCCGCGTTGGACTCCTCTCGGTATGTTAAATCTTCTCCTTGATCTATTATTGTTGTTTTTGTTTTCTCTATAGAGAGTTATTAATGGTGTAATTATTTACCTCTTTTCTTATATCTAATACATTCTTGGCCGATTCAGGGGCCAGCATCACATTATAGCACTTATATGACATCGAGGTAGGTGGTATTGTGCTTTTCAATAAAAGTCGAGTTGATTAGATGATCCAAAATGGTATGAGAACGTTTTTGGGTATTTTGTTTCCTTAGAAATGAAACATGTTGATGCCTAATGATTCTTAATTAATTTATTATATGAAATTGAATCATGTGGTTACTGAATTTTCTGTTTTAGGGACACCCCTTGCGTGAATTCCATGTTGTTAGACATTTGTCAAGAACGCCATTGAGGCATGAATGTTTTCCCATTTTGGGGTTTATTAGAATTATATATTGTCATTTCAAATGCCTACTTGAGTTTTTATTTTCAAATCCTTGTGGTAGTTTAATTTACATGTGTTGTTTTTGAAATGAAATGATAATTTATTAAAAGAGGCAACTATCCATGGGTGATCATAGTCTCGGTTAAAAGACAATGTCGAGTTAATGTTACTAATTACACCATGCTTACCTTGGGTGAACCATTGTCTATATTAATGGTAAATGGACAAACTAAATAGGATAATTACTTAAAGGCCATGAGGGACCACAATTTTGTTGGTCCGTCTCACTTAGTCTTCTCTGTAAATGCAGATAATATATTTGATCTAATGAGTGATACATGAATGGGTTATGTTGGTGACTAAATGAATAATTAAATGCTGATATTTTTATATGATTAAATTTCAAGTGTTTATGTCACGCATTGATTATTACATCTGTATTAGGAGTCAATGGGACTGGGCTTGTAACACCCCAGGTAAATAACGAATATGACATTTTAATATTTATCCATTTTTTTGAATAAAATATTAACATGACTTTAATGGGGACGCTATGCTTGATGGCATACCCAACACGCAACAACGAGTTTCTTGGGAATCTTACGTTACACTATAATAATAAAATATTATTATTTTAAATGGTAGTTAACATGTAGCCTTTGTATTGGCGGGAATGGATATAAATAACTAAAACATTATTATATATGTTTTTAAATGTTTTTACATTTATCCAATAAATGATAAAGGCTTAAAATACGGAATGAATTCAATTTTAGGCGTATATGCCCTAGTTTTCACTAAAGGTTCACTTATCGCCTTTTGATGGTGAATCGTCATTAAATATAGATTTTTTAACTCTTATACATTCTATTGGACCAAATAAAACTCTTCTTAAGAATTGGGACATCAAAATTTACTTTCTGTAAATTTTTGGTATCTTTCCGATAAAGTTCATTTTTAATGAATATTGTAAAATGTTGTATTTTAATTCAAAACCTCTTTTTAATCTAATTTATTTATATGATTTTATTATCTTTTGAATTGTGTTTTAAGTGAAATTAGAATATATTTTTACCATTTAATCCAATAGTGGTCGTTGTAATTAATTTAACTTTGAAATCAGACTTAAACTAGTGTCAATCTTTTGATACTTATTGTTTCTTAAAAACACGCTTTTTGCTGTGACAGCGGGAATTAATTATTAATTTAATTAATTTGACTTATATGTTTTGAATTTTGTAAAATAGTCTTTATTTTTGAATTCGGAATATCAAATATATAATAGGGTGAATTGTTGGGATTTTTTCTGAAAAACTTCAATTTTTGATGAATAGTGAAACCACTAAGTGGTACTTATAAAAACTGATTTTTCCGTTTAGATGAAAATTTTCCATCTTTGGGTTTTGAATTTCAAAAATCCGACATACATGGTTGTCATTAAGAAGTAAAATGTAGTTCAATGGGATAAAAATAATTTTTTGGTGAATAGTAACTTATTAAGTTTTTAATCCCGATTAGAGTTAATTAGTGTAGTTTATGGTAAGAATAATGTTTTAATAAACTTAAATGACCTAGACACATGTCCTAACCTCATTGTATGTGTCATGTCCGACCAATACAATCCTTGGGTAAACTTGGGGACCCCATGAAGCCACATTGGTTTGGAAATGACATAAATATCTTTTTATTTAATGTTAAAGTAAAAATGACACGAACATGAGATGTTTTACTAAAACAATATTTAAATGGGGTTATACAAGTCATATTTTTGACTATAAATATTCATTGGAAAGTTAAAAATATTTACTACATCATAGAATTTTTTTATACTTTTTAGACATTAAATAAATTAAATTATTTATGACATCATGAGGATGCAGCGATGACCTCATTATTTAACGATTTGAATAAAATGGAAAGATAATGTAATATCTAAGACCTAAACATGTCCAAAACCTATTGGATGAGTGTATTGGGAACCCTTATCACATTATCCTTGAAATACATCAATGTGGGACCTTTAAAATCCGAAACTATTTTGAAAATAAAGTAACATTTTGTAACTTTACAAGAGTGCCCCTCCTCTCCTCTTATAAAAGGCCCCCACCTCTACCTCCTTACCCACACTCGCAAAACCTTTGGCTCGGCCAAACCCTGCCCATTTTGTCTCTCCACTTACATATATTAATCCTTGAAGCCTCAATTTGGGCATAAGTCTACCCAAGTAAGCCTTTGAGCTCAAACCAAAGGGAGTTACCCGATTTTAAGGTAATGTCTTCACTTGTGTCCTTTTGTTTTATTTTGCTTCTCCAACCCCCTAAACTCTTTTATTCATTTATTTTGTAACAAATACAGTATCTTAAATATACTAGGATGTTTTTATAAGAAGTATTCGAGATACACTTACACACACCTACATCTAATGGTTAAAGAATATATTGTTTCCGTGGATGGCGGATTTCTACCTCCCGAAATGATGATTGTTCAACATTCTTCTAACACCATCAAAGGTGGCCATTAAGATGACACTATATTTATATATGATATCTATTATGTTTATGTTTTACTTAAGCTTCTTTATTTTTCATTTATGGTGTACCATTATGGTTTCCATTATGGGTAAATGTGATATCTTCATTTAAGGAAGTGCGGACTACCGCCCCCTCAAAGTGATTTGATTCTTTAATACCATATGTGGTACGTATAAAGGATATATTTAATAATATTATATATGATACCATACGGGAATTAAAATACTATTATGTATCATTATGTATTAATTCCAATAAATATTAAATAGAAATGGAATTAGTGTTCATGCGTACGTATGGCTTACCGTCTCCATGAACAGTACATTTCATTTCTTATCTCAAAATGTTATGTAATATTATAAGTAAATATATATAATGGATATATATGTAATATATTACATCTATATTATGGATATCATTATGGAATTATATTATATATATATATCTCTCATTTTGTTTTAATTCCATTAATATGACAAAAAAAATGAAAGTAGTGTTCATGCGTACGTACGGCCTACCGTCTCCATGAACGGTGCTTTTTTTATCTCCAAATGATATGGAATAGTATAAAATGAATATTTACTGGATATATATGATATTTTAATCATTAATACTATTCTGGAAATTATTTACTTATGACTACATGGGAAATCTTTTTTCAAACAAGTTCATTTTTGACTCATGTACCAAACATCGACAAAAACGTCTGATATGAACTAACATTATTAAACAATTTTTATAACATAATAATATGTGATATGAACTGAATAATAATATCTAAAGGATGTACTTAGGAAATTATTAATTGACCAAAGTTTATTATTCAGGAATATAAATAAATGAACAAGACAAGTTGGACTTAAGGTAAGGGATCCTACTCCTCTCATTCTTTTTAAGTACACTATTTTATGTAATTCCTTCTAAGCTCATATTTCTTGTGATTGGGATGTTATTTTATATTACTCTTACTGTAATTTTTATTTTCATATGATGAGAGACCCTATTCTCTCTCATCAATCCATTTTGGATGTTTTGAGTGGCGCCGTTAGGCTGCCGAATTTTCATAAGAGATCTAACCTCTCTCGTTCTCTTTAAGTACTCTCCTTTATGTAACTTCTTTTAAGATACTCTTTTTTAGGATGGGGGATGTTCTTTTATATTACTCTTGCTGTAAATTTTATTGTAATGTGATGAGATACCTTATTTGATTTCATCAATCCATTTTTGGAAGTTTTAAGTGGCGTCGTTAGGCTGCCGAGTTTTCGTAAGGAATTTTTCATCTCACTTTTATTCCTGTGAGATTTATGCTACATTTTCCAAAATTTCCTTTGAGTGGTGTATGTACTCACCATTATTTTACTCATTGTGTAATATTCTTTCATTTATGAGTATTTACATCAATTTTTTATTGTCCTTCTTTCACGGGGCGTATGTTTCGAAAGATACCCATGTCGGTAAGGGAACCATTCACCCTCCTCTTTTTAAAAGACTTCTTTTGATGGGTCTTTTAATTTAAATATTTTTATGTTGGGATGTGTTCTAATATATCCATATTGATGTAAATTTTATGTCCAAGTGATGAGATACCCTTTTTTTGATGTGACGTTGCTAGGCTGTCAAGGGAACTTCTTAACCCAATTTCAATTTCTTTGGGATCAACATGATGTTATTGAATATGTCATCCTTTGAATATGTGTGAATGACCTTTGATTATTTTACACATAATATCCACTTATATTGGGTGTATTCGTTTGTCACACATAATTATGTAATTGATTTATCCTTAAACCAAGGATACCATCTTTGTAAGTGACTTCGTCTCAAATCTCCATTCATTGAGGCATATTTTGTTTTATACACAACCTTCTTTTATAAGGTGTATAAACCCCTTTTACTTTTACGTTTATCCAAAAAGGAATCTTTTTTATATGAAGCGTTTTACTAAACGACAAAAGGGAATGTTTTTGTCGTACATATGCGGTGACAATGACTTCTTCGCCTCCGTGACCATTATTTGAATTTCGGCTTCCTCTACAAGCCATACCTTTTTTTTAAAAGAAAAATAAAACACATGTTTTACTTTTCTTTTATTTTGGTATTGAAAATGGTTTTCATAATGTATTTATATCAATGTGTTGTATTGATATCTTGTGATTTAAAGGTTGAAATGTTATGTTTCCTTTATGCATGTTTTATGTGATACGATTATGATGAGGTTCTTGGGCATTGTTATGAAAACTGGTGGTTCCGTGATAAACTAAGGGCGGGTGAGCCCGATATAGCTCTCCAATGCATTGGGTAACACGAAGGAGTGAAACGTTACTGTTTATCCGAAGAGATTTAGGGAATATACTGTGATGGGTATTCCAAACGTAACCAAGAGGGTTACTCCCTATGTAAGAATGTTATGAATGCCTCAAGTTACCTTTATGTCTTAGGATTTCTATGATATATTCATGATTTGATGAGGTATGTTAAAGTGCTTATGTTTTATGGGTAAAGTATGATTTCATTCTTATGTATACATGCACTCATGTTTCATTTCCATATTTTTATATCCCTTACTGAGCTTTTTATGCTCATCCCAAGAATTTGAAATGTTTTTCACAGGTCAAGGGAAGTGTACATGATGTGATGATAGTTTCAAGGATGTGTCAAGAAATAATCTATGTTTTATTATAAATATTTTCCCTTTGATGGGAAGAATGAATACTGTCTTTTTTGTAACCATTGTGTTTAAATGGGGAATTTAATGCAAGTTTCATGATCTAATTCTCTAAAACTCTAAACCTGAAAAGTTCTTCAATGTGTAATCTTGTAATAACACAAGATTAAATAAGGCTTATGGATGGGGCCTTGTAGATGGTATCAAAGGTTGGTTTAGATAACTTTAGAGGTTATGGTATTCTTTAATCATAAGTGACATTACCACAATGGTTAAGATTTCAGAAAGAGTCCTAGTTTTAGATAATGTGAATGAGTAAGTATATCTTAGTGTTTATATTCCTCATTAGTACATGATGGTTTTGTTGATATACTGACACTAACCTTTTTGGTTTTAGTTAATGGCTGGATCTAGCAGGCACCAATGTAACAGTGGATCTGAAGGAAACTGGGACAGTTTTTTGAGCAAGAAACTGAATGATATGGGAGCTGCAATGAGAACTGTTGTGTTTATCCTCAACCAACTATCTGGAGTCATGATTGACCACCTAAACCATGGTGATTTCTCTAAGGCATCATATATGCGAGAAACGAATCCCTACAGAATTACAGGTAATAATCATAAAGGTAAGTGTGTACAAAAACCTATGTGTCAAAGATGTGGAATGAAACACCTAGGAAAATGTTTCAAAGGGATAGAAATATGCTATAGGTGTGGAAATGAAGGTCATAAAGAAAGAACCTGCCATGACAAAAGGAAGCATCTGGTTGACTCGAAGAAAGGGAAAGAATTTATTTCTGAAGGATCAATTGAATGTTTTAAATGTGGCATGCATGGTCATTATGCAAACACATGTCCTATGAAGATGTTTCGTGAATGGGATCACCACGAGCATACAAATGTTCATTTACTAATACCTAATGCCATTCCGATTGAGGATGAAGAAAATGAAAATGACCAATCAAAGGTATGTATAATTTCATGACTATTGTTTTCCTATTTTGGAATCTTATGATATGATTCATGATTTAGTTTGTAGGAAAGAGGTATTTCAGAATAAGTTGGAAAGGAATGGTTAATGTATCATGAAGAATGTTTAATGAGTAATATGTCAATAGATAAGGTCTTAAAGAGTTATGGTGAAATTCTTAAGAGTATTAAGTCTCTATTAATGATGGGGTTACATTAGAAGACTTTTTATATTATGTGTAACCCTGATGTTTAATATATGAAAATTTTATTCATGGAATAGTTATCTTCTCTTTTGTGGACATAGTTATAAAGAACTATTAGGGTTTATATGATCCTTACTTTTGAGGTAATTATGGGTTATTATATGTTATGATTGAAGTGAAAGGCATGAGATAAAATTGAGGTTAAATTATGATATGGTTATTTTTTGATGATATTATCCCTTTTTGGGGAATGATTTTAGAATTATATAGTTTGGGAAAAAGGACAAAACATAGACCGTGTGACTACCCATCACGTCGGACAAAGCTGCGGGAATCGAACCCACAACCAAAGTGCGACTGGTATTTATCGCCTACCACTGGACTACGTTAAGACCTTGGTTAGTTTGAATGATTATTTTTAGTTATATGATTTTATGAATTAAGAGTAATTTTATTTTGGGTTATTTATGAAAATGATTAACCTATCATGGAGGATATGTGATTAGGATAATTACATTTCAATACGAGACTTTAGGAGCAACTGATGTGGTTTGGAGATAAATGTTACGATTTAACTTGGAAGACTATGGGACTAAATCCTTAAAATATTTGGGTTTCAATATTACTTTGGTTTACTTTGAATAATTTTATGGACAAATTGACTATATAATGGTCCTCGTTGAACTTTTGGTTTTGTTGGACAAATTATGGAGATTAAGAATATATTTTATTTTTATAAAGGGTTATCCTTTTCAGGATTATCTGATCTTGTACTAACCTTTTTGGTTTTGGTTTTGGTTAATGTCTAAAGATATGGGAAGTATATAGTTCTCTTTTTTGGATTAGGTGACTCTCTAGAAGTTGATTATAGTACACTTAATGCTATCAAGTCTCCCTAAATACTCGTCTTTTGGAAAAAAAATATGAGTTTGATTAAGGAATCTAGTAAAAGGTGAAAGTTAACATGATAAGTGATTATGTTTCCTTATGAATAAATTCCTCAATAAAAAGTAACTTAAAACAAAAATGTTTTCTATTAACTCTTCCGACTGGGGAATAGAATACTGTTTAACCCATAACAAGTTTGTGATTTTCTTATGGTTAACTTTCTCCTAGACATGTTTACTATCACCCTCCCTCAAGAACATGACCCTTTGCTTTTTCTTCCATGTCCATGTTTTTCTACATGGAATCCTAGTATGGGTTAACTCAGGTGACCTCTGTACTTATCTTCCTTTATTTTAATGTGATTGTTTTACCGACTCTTGTACCGATGTGAGACTTTCAAGGATGTTTCCAAGCTCAATTTTAAAAATTGCGAGCACGAAATTCCCAAAAGGGGGGAAGGATGTAACACCCCAGGTAAATAAAGAATATGGAATTTTCATATTTATCCATTTTTGTGAATAAAATATTAATATGACTTTAAAGGGGACACTATGCTCGATGGCGTACCCAACACGCAACAACGAGTTTTTTGGGAATCTTACATTGCACTCTAATAATAAAATAATATTATTTTAAATGGTAGTTAACATGTAGCCGTTGTATTGGCAGGAATGGATATAAATAACTAAAATATGATTATATATGTTTTTAAATGTTCTTATATTTATCCTATAAAATATAAAGGCTTAAAATACAAAAAGAATTCAATTTTAGGTGTATAAGCCCTAGTTTTCACTAAAGGTTCATTTATCACCTTTTGATGGCGAACCGTCATTAAATATAGTTTTGTTCACTCTTATACATTATATTGGACCAAATAACACTCTTCTTAAGAATTGGGACATCAAAATTTTCTTTGTGTATATTTTTGGTATCTTTTCGATAAAGTTCATTTTTTAATGAATAGTGTAAAATGTTGTATTTTAATTCAAAACATCTTTTTAATCTAATTTATTTATATGATTAGATTATATCTTGAATCTTTTTTATAGTGAAATTAGAATATATTTTTACCATTAAATCCCATAGTGGCCGTTGGAATTAATTTCACTTTGAAATCAGACTTAAACTAGTGTCAATCTTTTGATACTTATTGTTTCATAAAAACACGCTTTTTGCTGTGACAGCGGGAATTAATTATTAAATTAATTTATGTTACTTATAGGTTTTGAATTATGTAAAATAGACTTCATTTTTTAATTCGGAATATCAAATATAGATTAGGGTGAATTTTTTGGATTTTTCTGAAAAACATCAATTTTTTATTAATGGTGAAACCACTAAGTGGTACTTATAAAAACCGATTTTTCCGTTTAAATGAAATTTTTCCATCTTTGGGTATTGAATTTGAAAAATCTGACATACATGGTTTTCATTAAGAAGTAAAATTTGGTTCAATGGGATAAAAATAATTTTTTGGTGAATAGTAACTTATTAAGTTTTTAATCGCGATTAGAGGTAATTAGTGTAGTTTATGGTAAGAATAGTGTTTTAATAAAATGAAATGACCTAGAAACATGTACTACCCTAATTTTATGTGTAATGGCCGACCAAGACAATCCATGGGTCCACTTGGGGTCCCCATGGAGCCACATTGGTTGAGAAAATGACATAAATATCTTTTTATTTAATGTTAAAGTAAAAATGACACAAACATGAGATGTTTTACTAAAACAATTTTTACATGGGGTTATACAAGTCATATTTTTGACTATAAATAGTAATTTTAACGCTAAAAATATTTCATACATCATAGTATTTTTTTATAATTTTTAGACATTAAATAAATTAAATTATTTTTGACATCATGATGATGCAGCGATGACCTCATTATTTAACGATTTAAATAAAATGGAAAGATAATGTAATATCTAAGACCTAAACATGTCCAAAACCTATTGTATGAGGGGATTTAGAACCCTTATCTCCTTATACTCTAAATATATCAATGTGGGACCTTTAAAATCCGAAACACATTTGAAAATAAAGTAACATTTTGTAACTATACAAGAGTGCCCCTCCTATCCTCTTATAAAAGGCCCCCACCTCTACCTCCTTACCCACACTCCCAAAGCCTTTGTCTCGTCCAACCCATGAACATTTTGTCTCTCCACTTCCCTCTATTACTCCTTGAAGCCTCACTTTGGGCAGAAGTCTTCCCAACGAAGCCTTTGAGCTCAAACCAAAGGGAGTTACCCGATTTTAAGATAATTTCTTCACTTGTGTCATTTTGTTTTATTTTGCTTCTCCAACCCCCTAAACTCTTTTATTAATTTATTTGGTAACAAATATAGTATCTTAAATATTCTAGGATGTTTTTATAAGAATTATTAGAGCTACACTTACACACACCTACATCAAATGGTTAAAGAACATACTGTTTCCGTGGATGGCGAATTCCTGCCTCCCGAAACGATGATTGTTCAACATTCTTCTAACACCTTCAAAGGTGGACATTAAGATGAAACTATAATTATATATGATATCTAATATGTTTATGTTTTACTTAATCTTATTTATTTTTCATTTATGGCATACCTTTATGGTTTCCATTATGGGTAAATGCGATATCTTCATTTAAGGAAGTGCAGACTACCGCCCCCTCAAAGTGATTTGATTCGTTAATACCATATGTGGTACGTATAAATGATATATTTAATGATATTATATTTGATACCATACTGGAATTAAAACACTATTATGTATCATTATGGTTTAATTCCATTAAATATGAAATAGAAATGGAAGTAGCGTTCATGCGTACGTACGGCTTACCGTCTCCATGAACGATACATTTCATTTCTTCTCTCAAAATGTAATGTAATATTATAAGTACATATATATAATGTATATATATGTAATATATTACATCTAAATTATGGATATCATTCTGAAATTATAACATATATATATCTCTCTCATTTTGTTTTAATTCCATTAATATGACAAAAAAATGAAAGTAGTGTTCATGCGTACGTACGACCTACCGTCTCCATGAACGGTGATTTTCATTTTTTTATCTCCAAATGATATAGAATTGTATAAAATGAATATTTACTGGATATATATGATATTTTAATAATTAAAACTATTCTGGAAATTATTTACTTATAACTACATGGGCAATCTTTTTTCAAACAAGTTCATTTTTGACTCATATACCAAACATCGGCAAAAACGTCTGATATGAGCTAACATTATTAAAAATTTATTATAACATTATAATATGTGATATGAACTGAATAATAATCTCTAAATGAGTTAATTAGGAAATTATTAATTGAACAACATTTATTATTCAGGAATATAAAGAAACGAACAAGACAAGTTGGACTTGAGGTAAGGGATCCTACTCCTCTTTTTCTTTTTAAGTACACTCTTTTATGTCATTCCTTCTAAGCTCATATTTTTTGTGAATGAGACGTTCTTTTATATTAATCTTACTGTAATTTTTATTTTCATATGATAAGAGACCCTATTCTCTCTCATCAATCCATTTTGGAAGTTTTGAGTGGCGCCGTTAGGCTGCCGAATTTTCGTAAGAGATCTAACCTCTCTCTTTCTCTTTAAGTACTATCCTTCATGTCACTTCTTTTAAGTTCCTATTTCATAATATGGGGGATGTTATTTTATATTCCTCTTTCTGTAGATTTTATTTTAAGGTGGTTAGATACCCTATTTGATCTCATTAATCCAATTTCGGAAGTTTTAAGTGGCATCGTAAGGCTGCCGAGTTTTCATAAGGGACTTTTCATCTCACTTTTATTCCTGTGAGATTTATGCTACATTTTCCCCAATTTCCTTTGAGTAGTGTATGTACTGACCATTATTTTACTTATTGTGTAATATTCTTTCATTTATGAGTATTTACATCAATGTTGTATTTTCCTTCTTTCACGGGGCGTATGTTTCGAAAGATACCCATGTCGGTAAGGGAACCTTTCACCCTCCTCTTTTTAAAAGACGTCTTTTGTTGGGTCTGTTAATTTACATATTGTTATTTTGGGTTATGTTCTCATATATCCATATTTATGTAAATTTTATTTCCATGTGATGAGATACCCTTTTTTTATGTGACGCCGTTAGGCTGTCAAGGGAATTTCTTAACCCAATTTCGATTTCTTTGGGTTCAACATGTAGTTATTGAATATGTCATCCTTTGAATATGTGTGAATGACCTTTAATTATTTTTCACTTAATATCCACTTATATTTGGTGTATTCATTTGTCACACATAATTATTTAATTGATTTATCCTTAAACCAAGGATATTGTCTTTGTAAGGGACTTAGTCTCAATCTCCATTCATTGAGGCGTATTTTGTCTTATACACAAACTTCTTTTATATGGTTTATAAACCCCTTTGACTTTTACGTTTATCCAAAAAGGAATCTTTTTTATACGAAGCGTTTCACTAAACGACAAAAGGAAATGTTTTTGACGTACGTATGCAGCGACAACGTCTTCTCCGCCTCCGTGACCATTATTTCAATTTCGGCTTCCTCTACAAGACATACCTTTTTTTAAAAGAAAAATAAAAACCATGTTTTAATTTTATTTTATTTTGGTATTGAAAATGGTTTTCATAATGTTTTTATATCAATGTGTTGTATTGATATCTTGTGATTGAAAGGTGGAAATGTTATGTTTCCTTTATGCATGTTTTATGTGATATGATTATGTTGAGGTTCTTGGGCATTATTATGAAAACTGGAGGTTCTGTGATAAACTAATGGCGGTGAGCCCGATATAGCTCTCCAATGCATTGGGTAACGCGAAGGAGTGAAACGTTAAGGTTTATCTGAATAAATTTAGGGAATATACTGTGATGGGTATTCCAAACGTAACTAAGAGGGTTACTCCCTACATAAGAATGTTATGAATGCCTCAAGTTACCTTTATGTCTTATGATTTCTATGATTTATTCATGATTTGATGAGGTATGTTAAAGTGCTTATGTTTTATGGGTAAATTATGATTTCATTCTTATGTATACATGTACTCATGTTTCCTTTCCATATTTTTATATCCCTTACTGATCTTTTTATGCTCATCCCGCGTTTTTGAAATGTTTTTCACAGGTCAAGGGAAGGGTACATGATGTGATGATAGTGTCAAGGATGTGTCAAGAAAGAATGCATGTTTTATTTTAAATATGTTTCCGTTGATGGGATGAATGAATACTATATTTTATGTGACCACTTTGTTTAAATGTGGAATGTAATGCAAGTTTCATGATCTAATTCTCTAAAACTCTAAACCTGAAAAGATCCTCAATGTTTAATCTTGTAATAACTCAAGATTACCTAAGGTTTAAGGCTGGGGCCTTATATGTCTAGACTTCGAGACCATTGTTCACAGAACATGTCAAATAATATGGGATTACTTATGATGCATCTACCAAGACAAATCACAAGATTTGATTTAGTCTTCTTTTATATATCTAGATGATATTTTTGAGACATATGTTATGTTGCTTCTATACAGGGGTTTGTAAGGATAAGTCCAAATCTTGAGATAGTTACACTGATATGAAACTGAACTGCTAAAGAACATAAACAGAATAAATTGATAGTTTAAATGATTACTTCCTAGTGGATTTTTTATTTTACTGCAATTGATATACTAACTAACCGTTATGCATAGGTCTTTGGTGGTTTCCTACTAAGATTAGTCTCAAAACCTGTTTTTGTTAGGATTTTCCCCCCAAATAAATTATATGATTGCATGTGTAGACAAGTCTAGATGCCAATATACAGGTACATGATTGATGCTTAGGAGCATGAGAGAAAGGGACCAATCTGAGGATTGTGATGCTTCTGAGTTTTATTTATATTTCATCCCTTATACTGTATTTGTAACTGATTGTAGGGTATCCTAATCTGGCTTGTTTCTTAGAACATATTACATGCTCCAATATCATTTGTTTGGTCTGAGACATTAATATTTATCTATCAGACATCCACTATTTTTTTCAGTTGGATAATATTTACTACTTCGACTATTTGTTAATATTTATTATGATATGTTACACTCTACCAATGGGGGAATAGTTTCTCCACTATCAATCCAAAGGAACACATTACTAGGAAATATCCTCTATAGTTTTAGGAAATGCGCTTGAGGCCATGTGGCCAACCGGTCCGGCTATTAGTTTAGTGGTAAGTCGAGTCGGGATGTCACAGTCATTACTCTAATTAATTATATTTTATTATGAAATTTTTTATATTAATATTATTATTTTTATCAAGGTATATAGTCTCTCCTAAATATTATACACACCTCCATTTTTATTCAGCATCCACTAACATAAATTGAGGTACTCTTGAGGTATTGTAACCAACCGTTTCTAGCCACATAAGAGATTTCCAGATTGGTGGAAGTTAGTAAGATATATGATAGTTGGGTTTTATTTTATTTTTATTTTAAAGATTTGGAATGGTTGGAAGGGGAATATTATGTTTCATGACATGTTAATGGGCTTGTTCATGAGATTAGATAATCCGTGTATAGTGGGAATTCCAAGTGCATTGGGATGGTCTTGTTGTTTGTGTTTTGTGTTTTTAAAATTTGATATTATTTCACCTTCAGTGATTCACATTTTGTGTGAGGTTATTGATTTATGTTTTTATTGATTATTTAGTTTTTTTCTCAAAGCCTATTATGGAAAAATATAAGAATATATGCATCATAAGAGGACCATATTGATATATTGACATGATTTTTTCACAATAGGGGCATATATATAATCTATGTGATATATATTTTCATGTTAAAATATAATATATGATATCTATTTCATTGGATAAATGAAATTAGTTGTTTTTTAATTATAAAAAACTTGTAATCAATTTATATAGAGACTAAGAGTTAGTGGATCTCTATTACTGTCACATGTTATTTGGACTTTTTTGAAATATAGTTCTATAAGTGTAATTCATTTCTTGCAAAGAAATAACCCATATTTTTATTCAAATTGAGTGTCAGGAGAGATAATATCAACTTTCATAAAATGTACTTGACCTAAAAAATCAATTAGTTCTTGAAGAGTAGTTGAATTTTCATCATTAATCTTGCTTTTTACGAGTCATCAGGTCTATGGAATGGGGGGATATTTCTACCATTACATCAATGGATGATTTTATAAGAGAGGGTCATCTTTAGCAACCACCTAAGTTTACCAGGTAAGGGGGGCCCCGAGAAGGTGAGTTATGGATTCCGTCATTCCATACAATCTGCAAGAATCTTGAGACACATGTGGATAAGAGGGTGACACATGTTCCATATAATAAGATATTGATAAATAGTTATAATCACAATTTCATTTTCTATAGTAATCATCCAATTTGGTTTCCCATTGCCATTTAACATTTCATCAAATTCAATGTTATCATCATTCCTTCAAGTTACAAAAATCGACTAAACCCAAAGTAATAATTTTAGAAATGATAATTATAGTGGGTAGACCACATAATATTGGCAAAAAACATATAATATTTAAATCTATGAAACCACTAGATTAATCATTTTTTATTTATGATTATTATCAATTTTCTGGGATTGTAACATAAGTGTAGACAGATCCGTAAATGGGTTTCATAAATATTATTCCTTCTTAAACATAACCCATTATGAGAATGAATGACAATGATATAATTTTATAGATTCATAGTAAAACATAAGTAAAATCAACTTACATTATCATATATTTTATTAATTTTGATAGATCACTATAAAATAATTCTTGAGGAAAATATCCTTTCTTCTTTCAAAACATTTTATTTTCTTAAAATGTCACACAATTTTAAAAGAAAAGATTTCCTTTCAAAATTACCATGTTTTTTGTAAATTAATATTAAAATAATTAATGATTCATGATGGTGGGGAATTTTTTTGATTCTGTATATGTTAAAAAACATTCCTTTCGTAATTTTTTTTGGATAAGTCACAAAGTAACTCAATAGAAAATATACAACAATATTCCTTTATAATCATGTAATATGAAGTAAAAAGGGTTAAAATGATATTAAAAATACATAATATAATAGTAAAAACAATTCTAAAAGAATTTATAGAAAATATGGACTTGGAAGATAAATATTTCCAAATGCAAACATAAAAACAATCTCATATATCCGTGAGATTGTGAAATAAATACTCATCACATTACAATTAGAAGAATAATATCACCTATAGAATGTTTAAAAATATATGAATATAAAAATTCCATAATAATATAGATAATAATCATAATTTACAATAATGGAAAATATAAAAACCATGTATAATAAAAAATTATTTTATAATGCATGTGTCCCATAGAAAATAAAAGTGAGATATAAATCCCTTACATTACATCATGAATCTTTTTGTACACATTGAAACCTAATATATAAAAAAAATAAGTTTATTATAAATATACCAAATAATCCTATATATATATAATAACACATATTATATACTTGTGTGTTTTTATTTATCACTCATTAATACTTATATGTTAAAATTTTGTTTCAGGTAATAACCGCATTATTTTTCATCAATTTCTGACATGTTATCGCTGGTCCTCTAAAATAGATCATGATTTACTCATCTACATAATGAAAAAAAGGATATATATATATAATCCATATATATTTATTCAATGATATTTATAATATATAGATTGAGAAAATAAAATACACTATTCTTGGAGACGTTAGGCTATACATATAAGTGAATGATGTTTTCATTTACTTTTCATCTTCAAAGAAATAAAATAAAATTATATATTATAATTATAGAATAAAACTTATTTCATAAATATTAATATATATTATTAAATATCATCCTTATTACCATCTTTTTGAAAAATAGATGAAAAAAATCACATCTCATCGTGGACGTGGTAAGGGATATGTACACACGCTCAACATTATATGTTCCAAAACATTTAAATTTTAAAAATTTATATGTGTTATTATAAATAATGAAGTATAATCATGTTTTAAATATAATATATTAAAATTAAACCTATCATAATTCACACTATGAAAATATGGTGATGGAAAATGAATTATATTGCTACGTTGATATGGTATGTTGTATGTATGCACAAGCGATACATTTATTTTTTTTCAAGGAGAAAGGTGTTGTATAATGATGTGTTAATAATAATAATAACATTTAATATTAATTATAACGGTGAAATTATTATTTTAATATATATATATATATGTATATATAAGATTTTTTGGAGGACTATAATAGTAGACAACGCGAGAGTGTGGTTATAGCGATTACATCTTTATCGAAATGGCTCCTTTAGATGTCCTCTGAAAGACTCAAGAGTTGGTTCTTTAGTAATTAATGAACATAAAGAATATGTATTGGGAATTTTTAAGATAATTATTATCTTTTTCTAGAATCTATATGATTATGTAATGAAATTTTATGAGGGAGGTGGTGTCATTCTATAATGAAGTTGAGCGGCACTTTTGGAATCTCAAAAATATTATTTTATAAAAATTTAAATCACAAAATAACACCTAAAAATAAAATTCATTAGAATATAATATGATATATGGTTATAATATCACCCTAAATTATATTTTGGACATTATTTGGAAATTTTTATCCTTTTCATTTGGATTTAACCATAGTTACACTATTCTAAATTTAACTAATGAAACAAATTTGAAAATTTTTAAAGGGTACACTTTTTAGATATCTAACTTTATTTAAATTATAAATAAATTAATTTTAAAATTATAGAACAAATTAGATTTTTTTTTATTTTTAAATATGTTTTTTTATTTTTAAATAATTTTATAAAATAATACATTCATATAATATCATTTGTGTTAATTATGTCATTATTCATAATATTGATTTTAGGAAATCAGATACCACAATATAACTAATAAAAATCATTTAATAAACTAATAATATCCCACATTCACATATTAAATTATTGGATAACACTAATTAATCAAATTCGTATTTATTTATATTTTTATTATATGATTTAAATTTTTTTACATTAATTGAATAATTTCTGCTCAAAAAATTAATAATTATTTATGTTTAATTTTTTCACTAAAAATTATAAATAAAATCCTATTTTGTTTAAAAAAAATTATATTTCAGAATAATATACATATCCCACAATTTCATTTATTTAACTACATATTAAAAATATGATACCTCATAAATGTAAGAGTGTGATGTTATGTCACTCCCTTTGAGTTTAATAATATTTAATTTTTTTTCATGGACCTGGGTATATTAAATTATTAAATATAGATATTTATCTTTTGATGGTAAAATTAAATTAAATAATAAAATTTGTGATTATGTTAGGGTAGTTTTGTAATATTTATAATATATTTTTTAACCCGATTTTCATGAATTACTTTAAACCATTGTAACAAAAATTACTAATTAATATTCAAAATTTCTAAAAATAAAAGGGAACTAATAACTAAATTTGTAACATGTGATTCCAAATATGGAATCAATTTTAAAAATTTAAAACACATATTTTTTATAAATTAAATAAATATTAATCCAATTTATGAATTGATAAAATTAGTTTTCAATGAAAAATTATATAGAATATTGAAATGTTTTTATATCTGAATTAAATTGAAAAATGATTCCACGGACCAAAATTGATTGAAATGATAAATAATTGATTTATATATAATTTATATTCCTCTAAAAAAATCATTTAACTTTATAAATATTTTAGAATAAAATGTAGTTTTGATTTAAAATTTATTATTCTTCATTAATCATCAGGACATGAAACGTCTAATAAAAATACAAAAGTCCACCCAAATTAATTTTTTATATCCATAATTTAAAAATTATTTATAGTTTTTCAAATTGAGATTATAAAATTTTCAAGCATTTTATTTAAAATGGATTGTCCAGTATCGGAGGAAAAACAACATTTTATTTAAAATAATTCTTTTTTGTGTAAAATTGGATTTTTTTTCATATATCCTATATTGAAATCACATACGTTTATTGTAAAAATATATTATGTATTTACAGCATTAATACAATCCTACATGAGTTATTTTTTTATGTATTGGTATAAAACACACTTATGAACATTTAAATAGTTTTTTAAAGAAACATTTCAATTTATTTTAAAAATGATTCTATATTCCTTTATAATTATGGTCAAAGAATTACCCATAAAACAAAATTTCTTAATTCATTTAATTATTTTCATATAAAAAATTCTAATAGATAGATTGTTATTTTCATATTTTAGTAAGTATAATAATTGAATAATGTTTAGTTGAATCGAAGTGTTCTGTTTAAGTAATGATAAGGCGATGTTGTGTGTAATGCTTTCTTAAGACGGTTTATCATAAAAAACATCAATGAAATTTAATATATATCATGAATATATTCAAAATAAATTGTGGTGTTATAAGAGATATTCCCAAAAGTTTGTTATCCAGAAGTAGGAATGTATTGCACGTTCCCACCCATGTTATTGTAAAGCATGTGATGTCCTCTCACTTCCACATTATGTTACTACTATGGGATTATTTTCATCGTAGTGGGATACAAGAAATGGTTTATATTTTATCATAATTAGATGTAATATATCCCCATATTAGGGAAATTCAGTGTGAGTTGGGTCAATTGTGAGGATAGTTGGGAGAAAACCTGTCGGTTATTGACTATAGTTTGTGTCGATATAGTGAAAAATGGATTCTAAACCGAGTACGTCTAGGATGTCATGACAAGGATTTTTTGGATATCCCATGATATCCAACTTTCTCAATTTGTGATTTTCTTAATAAAATCATCCCAACTGTTACGTTTCCTCTATTGTTCTTATAACAACACTCATTTACTTTTACTCCTCTTTCTAATGATTTTTTCAATGATGTATTTTTTCACATCATTTTCTTCTTTGTAATTTATTTATAGAAAAATACGTACATTATTTGGAAACCATTTTGTTAAAAATAGTGTATTATGGTTCATTAGAAATTATTATCTTTTTTTATTTTATAAAGAAATAAAAACCTTTTATAAAATATATATTAATTTTAAAATAGCATGACATGAACTTGTTTCTAGGGTTATATATTTTGGAGTGGTCATTCTTTTTCAAATATGTACTAAGAATATTGATTCCCATTAAATTATTATATACTTAAGGATCAGGACCTTTCAGTTTTGGATGGCCCTCAGATCAAATTTTGTTCGAGAATTGGTTATGACCCAAAATGTTATTTATCTATAGGTTTAACTGTTTAATTTTATTTCTTATTTTGATTTCAGTTTGTTCTTTTATTTTTTTACAATTTATTGGTCTATATTATATAGAATAAATTTTTATCAATTAAATATTATATAATTCATGGAAGTAGTTACTAGCCTATGAGGATAAGGAATGCCTCTAACGGCTTATTGAAGATCGGATTGAGTGACCAGTTAAGGATGACCTTGGTTCTTTTAAAGAAAAATTGGTATCATATCAGGAGATCAAGTATTATTTAGTGATGTGTATTAGTTCTGAGATATGATTGTCTTATTACAGATTATCATTAATTAGTAGGCTCCTGATAACCACATATTCTAAAAGATGCATGAATTTATAGTTTGTAATGTGATGATCATGCCTCAAACTTCATTAATGGATATCTAGATGTTTTTTGGTGTCTATTTTTATTATAGTGATTTGATTTTATTTGGGGAAAAATTTATTATTTTGAGAATCTCCAATGAATGTAGTGGTAGTTTCAGAGAAATTAAAAGTGTTCATTTACGTAATAAAGAAATTTTTATTTTTTATAAATT
>CAUJRU010004020.1:0-25594 GCA_963277665.1 Viscum album | reverse complement strand
CATTTACTAGAAACAAGATGCACTTCAAAAATTGGTTATGAATTCATGATCTATTCTTTGAATGAAAAAAGACCCAATGAATTATCGTTCCTTCATTCAACATACCTTTTAATTGATTCTTTGGATGAACTTTGCAAGGTATGTGACTCTATAATCACCTTCTTGACATAGAATATCCTTGACTCTTATTCTAAACCCTTTTCTTGAATCAGAATCAGAATAAACATCCTTGATGTTTGATAAAGTTCTTTATGGGTGTATGATGTGGTTTGATATTCAATTATTTGACAAACCTTGATGTAATTCATCAATATCCTTGAGGTGGAAAGTTTATTACCTCATAGATGTTATGTACATGATCGTTATCATCATATGATTTTGTGTGTTGATATTCTCTATAAAATCTTGAGTTTTATCACATGTATGAATGTTATGGATTATATTTCACACTTATGATATGCTATGTGTTCCTTGTTATATTATTCCCTATTGCCTTGTGTTTTTTACTTTGTGTATATTATATTATTACACTATGTATAGTACTAAAGTGGAAGGTGGACCCTATCATGGATTGATGGACCTAGAGGGGGAGTGTGTTCAAATGCTGCATATGACATGATGACTGGACTAGGTTGGATGACGGGGAATGATGGCCTAGTGTGTCCTGACCTAGGGGCATGATGGTCCATGTGATCTAAACCATGAGGAAACAAGGGTAATGATAGTCTATGTGACCTGACCCAAGAGATATTAATAGGTAATGATGGCCTATTATGGCCTAACCTGGAGGCCTAGGTCCTATACAACTATTGAGAAACATAAAGGTTGGCTCCTATGCTTATTGTAACACCCGAACCCAGATGCCCAGAGTCGGTGCATTATTTTATTATATATTCATAATCACAAGAAATCAAAACTTGAAGGACAGATCAGTTTAGTAGCCTTAAAAAATAGATAAAATCATAAGTTTTACATTACATCTTGAAATAAAAAACAACATAGTATCTCCTTTGAAAACATTCATATCCCTTCGACTATCCCTTCAGGTCATTCATAATATACTTCTTCGCATCCTAGGAAAAAATGAATCATTAAAAAGGGGTGATATTAGATGATCAATATTGATAAACATTATATAAAAAACTATCACAAATAAGCATAAAATTTTAATGCAAGGTATAAAACTGAAACAAAAAACTTTTAAATATAATATTCAGGATAATATGGAAAGAATAAATCATATAATATCATTTAAACATTCACATGAATATTCTACTAGTCTAATAATCACATGTAATATCAATAATTAATCTCATAATGAGGGAATGCATAATTCCAGACATTATAACCATACCATCAAGTCCTTGTTCCATGAACATACGTAAATGGGTAAAAACCCAAACTAGTTTGTCTTATGAGATTTACCAATGCATCAAGGGTCTATAGCAGGCCCCACCCATAACTTACTAAGTCTAATTCATTCCTCATATGAAAAGGGAGAACATAACATAACATTCATATTAAAACTAGAATACAAAATATTAATATTTTAACTATAAACCATGAATGGTATGAAAATAGAATATCCATAGTCAAACATATCATAAAACCTTCAATAAAATATGGAAGATTGTATCATAATAAATCAACTTCAATTAAGCATAAAATTAAATAAAGGATGTTTACATAGATGAAAATAATCTAATAAAATCATTAAAATGCTTTGAGATAAATATCCTCTTTTTTACTTTGAAATCATTTAAAAGTCACAAAATTATAAATGAAAACATTTATTTTTAAAATAACCTTCTAATCTTATAAGTGATTCTTAAAAATGTTAAGGCATTATAACGGCAAAAATTAGCTGCTCACGTCGTATAATTTTAAAAAAATCTTTCCTTAATTTGACAAAAGGTCATAAAGTACCTTGTTTGGAAAATGATGGAAAGATTCCTTTAAAAATGTTTTATAAAAAGTAAAAAATGTGTAAAAATGACTTTAAATAATTTTTGATAATATTTTGAAAAACATTTTAATAAATATGGACATGGATGACAAAGATTTCCAGTAGATACTAATGTATAACAACCTTAGATAATAATGAGTTTGTGAAATTAACCCTTACCTTGTACATTACTTTAGTTGAGGGTGAGTTAACCTCCTGTATAATGGTTAAATAATGCTATTAAATTATACCATAACCATATCCAAATTTATTATATCATATATGATCCTCTTATATTGTTTTGTTAATAATATTTCAGTATTATCATAGTTTTGGGTGTTAATTGCTTCGTTTTCCCATTCCTATTTTGTTATGTAAGTCAAGTTTCTTATTCATAGGATATATTTTATTAATATACAGAATTATATTAAGTTAATAAATATTATATTTACTCGTATTATAAATTTTATAATCATTTTTGAATGGTTAATGTGGAGAATTAATCACACTGCGTCGTGGAGACGGTAGGTCGTACGTACGCATGAGCGACGATATCATTCCCTCGATGGTAAAATAGTATAGAATTGGTCGGTATATTAATTATAAATAATAAATACCATGTTATATTAATTATTTATATATATTATACTCATAATTACACACATCCAAATAAAGTAGTGTTGAATAACAAATTACACCATGACGTAGAGACAGTAAGCCGTACATATGCAGGCATGGTGATATTATTACTCATAGGATGGATAAAAAGAGGAATATGGTTATACCATAATCATAATAACATATTAGCATGTATACGATTATGGATTTATTACTTTAGTTTAGAAAAAACATAGGAAGTGGAAGTAGAAGAATAAAATAACTTTGAAAGAGTTGATAAAACAATTACCTCTTTCTCAGGTATCTCCTTTTGATTTGAACAAAAGGACCCCTTAAGATGGATTTCTAACCAAAGTATGGAATCTTGGATAAAGTGGGGGAATTTTGGATTAGAAGTGGGTAGGGGTTGACTGAGCCAAATGGATTTAGTTGTGTGAATTAAAGAGAAGGAGAGGTATCCATTTATAAGAGAGGTGAGGGGCACTTTAGAAAAATCTTAAAATATTAAATTAATATAAATTAATTTTCAATTAAAAATGGCTAAAAAGTGAAATTATTCAAGTATAAGATTATTATGGGTCTAAATAACCTAAACCAATGAATTTTATACATGTTTATTTCATAGAATAAACCTTATCTTTTGGCTTTAATCCTTAGTTAAACAATTTAACTTTTACTGTGAAAACTTGTCTTTTTATACTATAGAGTTAATATAGTTACTATAAAATGCCAAACGAACCCTAATTAGATAATTTATGAAATATTTAACTCTATAAAAGTTATTTGGATGAAAATTATATTTTTATGACTTTTATATCATTTAATAAAATTGTATTTATTTTAAAATATCATTTATGTCAATTTTGATACTATTCAATATTATCATTTTTAAAAATTTCAAAACAACATGATAAATTCAAAAAATTACTTCAAATATATCACTAACATGTCTATTTTATCTATAAAATTTTTATATGTCATATTTTATTTATTTTTAATATTTTTAATATCATTTATTAGATATTTCTATTAATAAAATAATTTGTTCTTCACTATTATTTCATCATTAATGGTAATTATCTAATCTCTAAAAATTATAAATAAATTACTATAATATATATAATTAATTTATTTTTCCAAATACTATTTATAGTCTACCATATTAGTTATATAACCTCATATTAAAAATGATATAGCTATTAAAACTTGAATATGAGATTTTTAACTCTTCTTTAAATAAAATATAATAAATGTCCTAATATAACACAAGTGGCTTAAAAAGGATCATATTTAGACCTCAGGTTGATTTTAGTAGAAAAATAATTATCAAATGAAATTAGTAAAAGTGTTAGGGTAATTTTTATATTATCATAATATTATTTTACCTTTAATCACACTATTTACTTTTTATACCTTGGTAAATAAAATTCAAAAGTTACTATTTACAAAAAATTATTTTGATCCTATTAGACCATATTTTTCATACTTATTACAACCATCTATGTATTTTTTTTGAAATTAAATTCACATAAGGAGTAAAATTGCATTTAATGCTAATCCACAGATGCAGTTAGAAGGCGGGTAAAAGTGATGTTCGAAGTTTAATAATTTTTATATCTAATTCTATTATGAAAATGATTCTAATGACCTAAATTAGACTAATATATATATTTATATTATGTATCTATTGTGACTTTAAAATAAATTTAATGTAAAATAATTATTTAAACGAAAAAGTTGATTTTTAACAATAATGCAGTATTTTTCACTATCCATAAAAAATTGAAACATTTCAAAAATTACCAAAATTTTACCCTAAGATAATTTTGATATTCCAAATTCAAAAATGAAGTCTATTTTGAAAATTATAATTTATAAAATTTCATAATATGGTCAATACTATTCATAACCACTTTTTAAATGGCTAGTTTGATAGGTTGTGGTACACTTGAACTTGGTGTTTCATGAAACAAAAACTATTGAATTATTTAAAAATAAGCATACCATAGAAGATTGGGTAGTTGTATTCTTACCTCCAAATAATTTCAACCTCAAAATTTTTAGAATCACTTTATAAAAAAAATCAAGTGGTTCTTCATCATAAGTTCTTTAGGTTCCCACATCACCTCTTCCATCTTATGGATTCTCCAAATAACTTTTACGAGATGAGTTGTCTAATTTCTCAACAGTTTTTCTCTAGTACCAAGAATATTGATAGGATCTTTATAATAAGACAAATCAGGTTTCTGCTCTATTTATTTATAGGTAAGTACATGCGTTGGGTTTGGCATGTATTTCTATGATAAGTACCTTATGATATGTTATTTAACATCGTATAACTAGGATGAAGGTCACATAGTTTGTCATAATATGACCACAACATGTGAATTGACATGAGAATTATGAAAATTATCATTAGAGACACCTTTCATTGGATGGGGGCACTTGAATATGGGATTTATTTTCATATTTTTATAAGATTATGGTTATATAATGATATATTGGGGCTTAAAATAAATTTTACCCACACTTAAGAAAACATTAAGTAGACCTGGCACATATGTAAGAAATGTGAGCCTTTATGACTCAACCCTTCCTAAATAGTTATAGTTGTTTCAAGGTGGACCATTTTTTCTATCCATGATGCTTCCAAATACATCAAATGTGTGGGAAAAACCCTATAAGACTATGAGAGTCATTTTAATTTTTAGAAACAAGAGGTGGATGGGGAATCAACCATACTATGTAAGAAAGGGGTGCATGGTAAAGGGAGAAACTTATCTTGGGGCTGAGAGTGGATGAGGCCTCTTACGAATGATAGGTGACCTAATTAGTAACCAAGTTGAGTTGGAAGATTGTGCAATTTATATGGATGGAATTTATTTGTGTTTCCTTAGCAATCCTAGGATGGATCAAATCAATCCATATATAGTCCTTTTAAATAAATCTATCTATGTTGATCAAGCTCATATGTAAAGGGGGGTGGTATTTTTTTGGAATTATGGATGAAAACATGATATAGAATATGGTTTTCACTACGTATTATATTGGGATATAAATCAATCCACTTATAGTTATTGTTTTTCTTCCCACATAGTTGAGATTTGTATGAGGTAAGTGGTAATTTTTTTCAATCCATGTAATCTTTATAAGGCTTCATTTACAGAGTTCCTACTCACATAAAATAAAAGAGAAATTAGTCCTACCTTAGTGTAGAGATATTGGGGAAGTGAAGTATTACCGTAAAGGTTCAAACACTAAGGTAAGAGGAGCCATTTTGGTGATTTGTATCTAGACCTGGGATAGGATATCTGAGCATAAATATGTATCATGTGCTGATAATAATTGATCCAAATATAGTTCTTAGGTAAAAGGTCCCAAGCACCCATTTAACTCATATGTAGGGGAAAGGGTCCTACCACCCCTCAAAAGAGATGTTATACACCATCATCTAGGTGCACTTTCTTTATTTGTTGGATATATATTGAATAATTTTTTTTCTCATATTATGATAGGATTTCATTAATAAGGAAATATTTAAAACCTTACATCCAAATAAGTGGGACTACTCTTGATATATATTAGGCACTGAGGAAAGATATAATGGTGATAAACCTCTAAATTAGCCTAATATAACATACCCAAATGTGGCTATGTATCCTAAAAAAATAGAAATCTGGTAATGAATAGCTATTATAAAATAAGATCACTATAAAGATCAAACTCATATATAAGTAAAAGAAAAAAGGGGCACCATTATCTCAGAAATTATGGTTTGAAATAGGATATGAGATTTGGGAATCACTATGTATCATGAATGGATAGCTATCAATCCACATGTAGTTCTAAAAAGAAGTTCACTTCACAGAGTTGGCACATATGTATAGAAAAGAGATTTTTCATTATGGTTGGCCGCCCCATGATGTGAGATCTGAGAATCTATACATATCCTGTATATACAGGAATCATGCCACACATCATTCTTAAGAAGAGAATCCTCTGTACAGATCTAGCTCATTTTTAGAAAAATGTGCATTTTTTTAGTACAGGTCACTGCATAGGAGAATCCACATCAAAATCTCCCATGAAAATATGAACCATATTTAGTATGTGGACATGTTCACATTCTAATCTCGATAATAGTGGTTTCATTCATGGTGTAGTGCTTGGACATCACTACATATCACATAGTGTTAGGAATCAATATTGTGTGTAGTTCTTGAAGAATGATTCCATAAATAGGTATAGATCTTATCTGAGTAACAAGGGTTATTGATTATCTAAATCATAGGCCAAACATGTGTTGAATAATTCTACTTGGAACTAGCTCTCATTTAGGGAATAAAAAGGTCATAATTAATGGGCCACACTAAATAGTTTAATGTCATTCGAGGTGAATATTTGTGTAAAGGGGGAACTTATCCCATTAAACATTTGTATATGGGATAAAATTAAATTATATAGGAATCATTGTGTATCCCAAAATAATGGTAATATAGATGGTATTTTAGCTAGAATGTTGGGACCATCAGGTTGTGCATATTTTTTTCCACCCATCATGGTTTCTAGAAAGGATTATTTCAAAATTATATTGGTATTTTTGTAGCATATTAGGATGAATTATGGGTGATAATTCATCCAATCAATCATTCCACTTACCATAAGTGGACTTAATTATGAGTTGAATCTGACTCTAAACTTATTATCAAGGCCTTGAAAGAGAGAACTAGGAATCTTCCTTGGTGACTCCTGCCCCACTATATTGAATGTATCAATAAAGTAAAACACACAAATTTGACTATCTCACATGTATACATGGGATAACATTAAGTGGAAGATTCACTATCAAAGAGAGTGATCATAAAGATGATCATGATGTGGTCCTCCAGGACCCTAAATTTTTGTGCACTGTTGGTGGATGCAGATATGATGGGTATAATGAACTACCCTCTGTAAATTTCCTTGCAATGCTTGAAATTATACTATTTAATTTTCTCAAATAAATTATAAGGTTTAGGGACCCTAGATTCATTGGTAATATATGGGAATTATTTACTGGAAGAAGGTGTAGATGGGACTGAGATAATAGTTCAGTTGTCACTATGTATACCATCTTGAAGGGAATCAAGATTTTATATATTTATGATATAATTCCCCTATATAGATCTGGATCATGTGTAAGGGATGTTCTTGGTCATTTCCTGAGTGAACCTTAACATTAGTAATCAGTTAATGGTCACCTATACAGACCAATATCTTGCACAAGGGAGGGGTATTTTTCCAACATATCATGTTACAGGGACATAAAATTCCACCCAATTGTAGGTTTATGGATTTCAGATATATACCACATATCCTTTCATGGATCTAGCTCTCATGAAGATAGTGGTTTCCATTAGATAGACCACTCTAAGAAGTTTTAAGTCTTTCAAGATTGATCCAATGTCACAAAGTTTATTTTCATGCAATAAGAATTATCAAGGGCTGATGTTTATGGTCATATATATTTGACCAAAACTTTATTGTGAGGATTTTTGGATTTCACAGGGAATTCATAACTTTAAATTGAATGATAAAAGTATATAATGTTATAATATTTCTTTGATAATGGGTATGATGTATTGATGTGTCACATTGAGGGTATTTGAACCCACAAGATTAGTTGGTTCATAATAAGTGTAAATAATAACCAAAGAATATTTGATTCAATGTGGAGTGAAGACTAATGGGACTAGGTTGACTATTAAAAATGGATGAAACCAGAATAATTAATGATAGGGAATTTAGCTCATGGTTTTAAGGAAAACTTTTCTCTAGGGACAAAACATCCCCTTATTTATAATCTCTAAGGCATTGTGTTATTCACCAATGAATCCTAGTGTGGTCCCTTCAGACCATAAATTCATCGTTTCAAATTCACTATAGGGGAAAACTAAGAGAATGTGTCAAGGTTCATGAATTGATAAATGATTGTGAAATCAAGGATTTAGTTAGTATTTACTCATATATCATAGGTTTAAAGTTGATTCATAGAGAATTAAATATTTAATAAGGGTTCGAGCATGCTAAATGCTCTTCTAACTTGTGTTAAACACATTTTTAGTGAAAATGAATAAAATAATAAATTATTGAGTACCTGATCATCAGAGGGGATCAGATACACAATGTAAAGGTATCATGTTTTATATATTAATATCACACAAAAAGGGTAGGGTTCCATGTCTTGGAATAGATTACATCTCAATCATGCAATTCAAATTGACTTTCCTGACCCTCTAAACTCACATAAGTCTTTCTTGTATTGAGAAACAAGTGGAAACTATGATATCAATTATGAAATATAAGAGTTCATGATAGGGAATATGTGGAGGAATTCAAGTTTTAATGCATTCAAGAATCCCAATAGGTATTTGAATAATGTATAGTTAATTTATGTGAAAGAGGTGACCTAGATTAATAAAGAAGTAAACATGTTGTGGATCATGTCTCAGTGCTAGGTTAGGGTGAGATATCTTTGTTCCATTGTTGAATTATTGGAGAAAAATCAACATGGACGAGTAAACTAGTACATTGGAAACCTTTTATGTTAATCAATATCATACATAAAAGGGGATGAAGGCCTCATAAGGTGACCACATGTCATGCAGTTTAACATCATGTCACTAGGATGTGTACATTGTAGTTTAACACCATGTCGTAAGGATGTTTTCATGTAGTTTAATTTATTGTGACTAATACATAGTTTTTGTATGGTTTAAGGTCATGTGATGAGGACCTATGTGTCCTTTAGTTTATGGACATGCGATGAGGACCTAAGTTCCATAGAGTTTAAGGTCACATGATGAGGACCTGGGATGATATGTAGTTTAAATTCTTGCTTGTAAGAATTCTGTGCATGGTCAAAATTTTGAAAAGTAATTTTTTGAGAAACCTTTAATTAGTGTGGGGAATGATGTGTTATCTATCCATAATGTATAAGAATTAATATCCATTAGAATAAACCTTATGTATGATTTAAGGTCCCTCCCATCTATGTTCCATCTTTTGATTTTATCCCTCAGTATCATCGAAGTTATAATAATCAACAAAAATTCTTCTAGAAGGAACAAGTAGAGACAAACCTTCTTGTTGAAGGATTAAAAAATAAGGGTTTGATAGAGTTTTAGATTTTATAATGCATGAAAACTATTCTCATCAGGTTGTTATAAATAAATAATTCACTTTTGTGATTGTTTATCTATATATATTTGACCTTTGATAATGACCCTGAGTGAGGGAAAATAGACCTTGATGGGTAGCAGTGCATATATTCCATAAACTAGTGTATATGGGGTCTCTTTTGTGGAAATAGAGTTTTAGTGTGATATTCCCACAAGGAATATAGGATTTTATCTATCCTATATTTTTTGTCTTCTTCCTCCATTTTCAGGAGTATATTTGATAGATCTTAATTAAAATACTCTATCTACCCATTTGCTGATACGTGATAGTGAGATGAATGGTTGGACTCATGGTATAAACTCTTCAACTCAGAGGAACATAAATTAATTCCATTTTCCATCAATATTTTATGAGGGATTCAATGGTGCCTACTGAGTTTATCTGGGTTTCCGTTGGAGATTAGTTTCTTTAAAATAAATCCATTCTATTTAAATTATAGTTTGATTTATGTTTTTCTTGCAAGAAAATGGGGAATTTTTTGGAAGTGTGTAGGTGTAGGAGGCCGACTTTTTATCCAAAATCAGTGATGGGTTTGGGGAGAATTGATGATGGAATGGAAACTCATATAGGAGGGGATCTGATTGGGACATAGCTACTCCTTAGAAAAAATACTAATTAGAAAAACTCATGCGGTCTTGGTAGGGAAACCCCACTTAGAATCAGATGGTCTCTCTTGACCCAAAATACTTATATATCAATGAAAATTCGAACCTCAACCTGGAAGGGGTGTGTGAACCAGGATCTGGGGAAGATCTTTTGACTACAGAAGCTCGGTGGTGTAGGCATCCCCTTGGAGAAAAAATTCCCAATTCAACCTTTAAGTTAATGGAAGTATCTCAGGATCCAAGTGTTAAAGACATATTTTCAAGGTTGTATCTTGATTTGGTTACTTCCAAGTCAAAAATTCCTACCTCATATGTTCCATTATCCTTGACGGCTCCCTCCTTTTCTGAGTTAGTGAAGTCAAGTGAGTTGGTTAATGGTCAGGTGCATAAGGAGGTGGCTGATCATAATAATTAAATTATTCCCTATGAAGTAAGAGTGGCTAAAAATATTCTTAACTCCCCTGATCTGGATGTGATAGTGTCTCTGAGTCAAGGAGTGATTGTACAATGTGAAACATCAAAGTCTTTTAAGTCCAAAAATCATTTTGCTATTATGGATGGAGTTGGATAGAAGAATTTGGATCTAGAAGGAAGGAAAATCGTCATCCCATTATTGAAAAGAAATTAGAGATGGTCTTGATCTCTAGAATCAAGTTATAGTGAGGATGATTCTCAAATAATAATGAATCATGAGCAATATCATGGTCACACTTTGGTTGGAGATGGCTTAGGAAATGGGAAGCGAGGAAACAATATCCTAAGAGATTTCTCAATCTAGAAGGGGGGAGTCAAGACCCACAAAGGACTACTCGAATACCCATTAAAAAATCATAACCAGATCTTCAGGTATGATAAATAATAACGATATTAAAGCCAAATCTGAGGGGAAAAAGAAGTTTGTAGCCACTCAAAATGAAAAGCAACATCTTGAACAAGTTTCTTCTAAATAACTCGATAAACATATTGAGCTTATTATTCACTCAAATGGAGAAATGTAAGTTGATACCATGGATCTCAAAAAATCATAGATGGAGAAGGAGAAAATCATAGAGAGGGACCTTTGTATTAGGGCCAATAAAGTTCAAATGACATGGATCAACAAAAAAAACTAGATATTAGCTCGTAGCTTCAATAAAAATAAGACCAATGTGGGGGAATACATCTAATCATGGGATAAGACCACCACTCTTTTTAAGGATCTTATCAGAGATTATCCATATTTAGAGGTTTTTGATCTTCAATGGGTCTTATATCAGGTAAGTAATTCCCCCAATTTTAGCCTCATTTTCAATAACTATGTGACCTCCTTTTGTGTTTAACTACACTTGGCCTGAACATGTTTAGTTTCCCACTTTGACTTCTTTATGGTTTGAATTTTGTTAGGGTTGACACTTTTCCCATAAAAGTGTTTTTATAAAATACACAATATGGATTGGTGGTATAATCTACTAATCAAATAATCACATGGAATATCAATAAATAATTTCACAATGAGGAAATGCACAATGACAGCTATCATAAACATACCATCAATTCTTCATCTAAGAAACCACACATAAATGGGCATGACATCACCTAGTACCCAAAATAATATGTATCATGAGAGTTACCAATGCATTGAGAGGATATAGAAATCCCTTACCATCACTTACTAAGTCCAATTAATTCCTAATATAAATGGGGTGATGAAACATAATCAATATAAACATTCATATTAAAACTAGGATACGTAATGTGAATACTTAAACCATAATCCTTGAATAGTATCAAAATAAAACATCGAATGTAAAACTAAATCATAATCCATTCAATGAAATATGGTAAATGATATCATAAGAGATCAACCTCAATCTATTATAAGATCCAATAAAGTATGTTGACATAGATGAAAATACTCTAATAAAATCCTTAAAAATACCTTGAGATAAATAACCCTTTTTTAGGTTGAAATTATATATTTAAAAGAATTTCAATTATAAAATTAAAAATTTACATTGAAAATAACCTTGTAAGCTAGTAAAGGAAGCTTCATAATCTTAACAAATCATGAAAAAAATCCACTCATTCCATATAAGTAAAAAACATTCCTTCTATCCAAAAATACATAAATTACCTCATTCAGAAAATGAAAAAAAGATTCCTTTTAAACTGTTTTATAAAATCTCAAACTTTGGTAGAAGACATTAATAATTTTTTATATAATAGTAATTTTTTTTGATTTTTTTTAGAAATATATACATGGATGATAAATATTCCCCAATATCTACTTACATATAAAAAATCCTGAATAATAATGACATTGTTAAATATCCCTTACCTTTTACTTTCCTTAAGTTAAATGTGATTTAAACTCCTTGATAATGGTTTAAATCATGTTATTAAATTATACCATAATCATATATATATATATATATATATATATTTATGATATCATATATGATATTTTTATATCATTTTGTTAATAATATTTCATTATTACCCATGATTCGATTGTTAACTTCTTCATTTTCCTATTCATGTTTTATTGTGTAATTACCATTTATTATGAATAGAATATATATATATATATATTTATTTAATTTATATAATGATATTAAGTTAATATATATTATATTTACTCATTATATTCATTTTTTATAATCATTCTTAAATGGTTAACATGAAAAATGAGTCTCATCGCGCCGTGGAGATGATAGACCATATATATGAACGAGTGATGATATCATTCCCTTAATGGTGAAAAGGTAATGTATTGAATGGTATGTTAATTATAAATAAAAAATTTCATCTCATAAGTACTATATATATTCATTATTTCCATCATTATACACATCTAATTTATTTTGTGATGAAAAACGAATTACACCACGTTGTAGAGATGGTAAGTCATATGTACGGCCACATGGTTATTTCATATTTCATAGGATTGATAAAATGTGGGATATTCTTGTACCAAAATAATAAAAACATATAATCATATAGATTATATAGTATTTATTACTTTAGAATGGAAACAATACATAAATAGAAAGTATAAGAAGAAATATTCTTAAAGGAGTTTGTAAAGACAATTACCTCTTCTTTAACGAACCTCGTTTGGTTCTAATATTAGGGACACTAGGGTTAGTCTTTTGAAAATAACAGAACCTATTAGATTTTTATGGTAAAATTTGTAAGTTAAATGGTTAGGGTTTGGTCAATATAGAAGGATCAAAGGGATAAAATGATATAAAGGAGGGGGTTTCTTTTTATAATTGAGGTGAGGGGCTCTTTTTGAATTTATGAAAATATTAATTTATAATAAATTCAATATGAATAAAAATAACACCAAAATTTTATATATTCAAATATAATATGAAATAAGGTTGTAATATCATAAATATATATATTTTATTCAATGTTTGATTTTTTAAAACCTTATCATTTCAATTAACCCTTAGTTAAGCTATTTTAATTTTAACTAAGGTAACAAATTTTTCAATATTAAAAGGTTGAATTTTTTACTTATTTGATGTCAATTTGACCATAAATAAACCATTTATAACATTTTAGACCATATAATAACTATTTTTTATTTTTAAATATGTTTTATTATTTTTAATGAATTTAATAAAATATTATTTTGATAAAATATCATTAATATCAATTTTTATACTATTCATTTTTGCCTTTTTAAAAATATCATAAAAACATGATATCTTTGAAAAAAACTCTATTAAAACATCTTTTCCATGTCAAATTTATCTATAAAATTATTTTATGACATTAATTATATCAAATTATATTTATTTTAATATTTTTAATATGATTTATTTGATATTTCCATTAATTAAACAATTACTGCATCATCTTTGTATAAGCATTTGAGGTAACTATTTATTTTCTCAAAATTAGAGATAAATTATCATGATAAATAGAACATTTTATATTTCAAATAAATATTTATAATATAATTTATCTTTTGTATAACCCTATATTAGAAATTGTATAGTTATTGAAATATGAGTATGACATCTTTAACTATTCTTTAAATGAAATATAATAAATGTCATATTCTCACACAAGTGAATTAAACAGGGTTATAATTTTAGCCTAATAATCCTTTTGGTTGAAAAAAACTCATCCAATGAGATTAGAAAATTTGTTATTGTAATTGTATAGTGTTTATAGTATTATTTTTACAAATAATTACCTGATTTAACGATAACCATGGTAATAAAAATATTACTAAATATACTATTCATATAACACAAAATAAAAGGAACATATTTTAATAATTTGTTCCCACTAATTAAAAATATGGAACCCATTTTTAAAAATTCAAAACACATAATTTTATGTAATTATTTTAAAAGTAATCACGTTGATAGTGTGAGAAAATAAGTTATTAAAGTTTAAACATACAATAGATTGAAATGTTTTTATACTTGAATTCAATGTAAAATTTATGAAAATGAATTAAATTGGATTAAATGATAAAACATAATCTAGTTTTACTTTAAAACCATTAAATAATTTAATTTTACACTATAAATTATTTTGATGAAGGAAGTAGTTTTCAATTAAAATTTAGAATTTTTCACTATACATAAAAACATGAAACTTATTAGAAAAATACCAATAATTAAAAAAAATTAAATTTTTATATCATGACATAATAAAATAATTTTTTTTTTTGAAATAATGTATATGAAAGTGTCACAAATTAGATTTGAAATAGATTCTTCATTAAATGGAAGAAAAACCTCTTTTATAAAAATATAGATTTTTATGTGTAATATAAGGTTTGTTCTTATCTTATGCCTATAAAATCTATTATGTGGATATAAAAAATATTTTATTGAATATATAAAATATATATTTCATTAATATCATTCTCTAATAGTAATTAATTTAGTTGATTAAGATTAAATGACCATGTGAGCATCAAAAAAGTTATTTATAAAAACAATTCATATATATTCAGTTGTTTCCTATATACATATATAATTAATTTGTAACCAATGAATTCAACCATATATTATAATAAGTTAGTTAGTACTATTCATATCCACCAACTTAACGACTAGTTTATATCTTATTAAATTGAATAATAATATTTTAATAATATATTAGAGGTTGGTAAAACTCATCCTTGCGTGTAACAAAAGCCAACTCATTATTCTATATAGTGTAATATTATCAAGGTGTTGCATGCAACATAATATATCAAATAAATTGAATTTCTTTAATGAGGGTCATACTTTAAAATTTTGGGGTATTACATTCTCTCCACCTTTATTAAATTTTGTCCTATCAATTCAATTTCAAGATAAAAAACTAGTGTTTTGACCATTCAAAATATCATTGTTTAAATCCCACATTGGAAAAATGATTAACAAGTCATCCAATTCAAAATAAAGAAAATGAATTATTAAGGTCACCAGAGATAACACATAGTAGGGTTACAAAATAGAAAACACGGACATGGAAGAGTAATCTAACAATCATGTTATAATGGAGAGTGATAGAGAACATGGTCAGGAGGATGTTAAAAATAAAAAATCTATAAATCTATGATGATATACAGGACTATTTGATTCATCATAAAAAACATACTAGGATAAAATTTTTGGATTCAAGTTATTTTCCCTATAGTCTAAGAATTAATTTACTTCATAGATTAAGAACATAAGGTAACATGCATACTTGATAAGAAGAGTATCATACATTAATCAATTTCCACTACAAACATATATTTTTCTCTAAATGTTGAGTATTTATGATGATTTTTTTATTCCTTTAGATTTCAAATCAAATTCTACAAATAAAAAAATACAAAAAAGTATACCGATCTATTTCTCTTGTCATTATACATTAAGAAAAATAAAAATAGATAGGAGAAGATATAATAATTTCCAAAAAATAATCTTAAAAATTCAAAAGTAAAACCTAATGTTCAACAAAGATCATTTCAAAAATAACTATACTTTCTAAAAATATTATAAAGTAGTATTGAAAACGAAAAATTAGAAGGATTTGATAATATAGTATTCTAAATAACATCAATCACTCTTAATGTCTTATACTAAAACTTCATTTCCTAAATATCACAATCTCTAAGGATTTATACTCATTTCCACAATTAACCTGACTCTCCAGAAGTCTACAATAATACTATATTTGAATCCAAAATACAATTCATTATATTTTCCTTAATCTTATAGGATTCCCAAAATAGTGAATGTCTTCTGTAATATCATTAATCATTTAACCACCAAATAAATTTCAAGTCACAATGTTAGGATAAAATACCTTTATCCATTAGATATTATATCTAAAAAATGTCATGATAACCAAAAATCATGTACACTAGTGGTAGGGGATCCACCCATTCCACTCTTCAGTTGTGGGTTTAAACCCCATCTCATTTCCAGAGGTGACGAGTTGTCACCTGAACTACAAGTTTTCCTTTTTCTAAAATTATATTAATATAACATCCAAAACAAATATGATAGACATCCTTAAAATAAGGCTAATCACTAAATAGACTTTTAAATATGGTTTTCAATACAACCCTAATACAAAAAAACTTCATCCATTTATTTTCACATAAGTCCTTCTATGGTCTAGAGTTTATCTTATAAAATAGGACATTGAATCGGTTGATTCATAGGTTACCCACATTTAAGGTAATGAACTACAAATGAACTATTATGATGATTTTTATATCCCTCCATTATACCCTCCATTTTTCCTTGACAATTCTATTCTTTATGTTCTTCTTTCCCCCTTATTAAGCATTTCCTCATTCTATTAAGAGACTTTCCAAGATGTCTCATTCCATATTTCTTTTATGATGGAAATAGAGCCTTATTTTATCCAAGTTCTCCACTACTGGAGCTCCTAGAAATCTCTGTCCTTCTCTTATTTGGTGAGTTTGGGAGTTGGTTATAGTTTATGTTATTAATAATATTTTGGGAAATCTGATTAGTCGTGAACATGATATCTTTAACTCCTATCAACATTCTATTTTGTTGTTCATCACCACTACCTTTTAAATCATGTTCAATGCTAACATGACTCCTCCAGGTTCCAACCACTGGCTATAATCAGAAAGCATAGTGTGATTAACAATAGTCATAGTGAGAAAAACACATAATAAATTATAGAATATCATGAAACCTTGTATTAAATCTAAAACACCATAGGTTTAACTTAGGTTATTAATTTTCATCATTAAAATCCATCATAATTTTTTGTTATAAAAATGTGAATTATCCTAAGAATATTCCCCAGGAGTGTCAAACCAAGTGTGTAGTAAGGCCCACTATTTTGTACCAGGTTACACCAAGTCAGGCCCAACTCACCTTGTTAGAGTTGTTACCCCTAGGAACATCTATGAAAGAACCATATCCAATTTTATTATCCAGAACTATATATATTGATAGAAGACCCACATAATCTCTAACTTACAAAAATTATAGGATATTCTTCTATACTTAGCCTTAAAGTCTATCTCAGGGTCATTTTCCCTAATCTATGTTTTATAAATTTAGTTTACAAGGTTGCAACTAAAATTTCTATGATACCAACTATAATGACCCTGACCCTAGTAGCCTAGATTCGTTTCCTTAATTTATCAAATTGGTATAGATACAATACTCAAATCCCAAAGGACCGATTAGTTTTTTAGTCTAAGAATCCAGATTACATACATTAATCAAACATTAAAATTTAAAACGTAAAATAAAACATTTAAAATCCATTGGTAATGTAATTATTCTCCTAGATTAACCCAAAATATCAGTCATAATAAACTTTTTGATATCATGGGAAGGATAAAACATAAGAATGGGGTGAGATCAGATGATTAGTAATGGTAGGCATACAACTAAAGATGTCATTATTAAATAAGGATAAACATTATAGAACATTGTATAACCAAAATAGAAGGCATTTAAATTTAATCCTGAGAAGAATATGGAAATAATAAATGAAAGAATTCCATATATATAATCACATAGATATTATAATAATCTATTAATCACATGAAATATCAATAACTATTTTATAATGAGGGAATTCATATTTCCAGAAATCAAAAACAAATGATGTAGTCTTTGGTGAAGATACCATACATAAACAAGTAAGACATCACCCAATACCCAAAAAAATTTGTATCGTGAGATATAACAATGCATCGTGGGGATATATTGGGCCCCATACATCACTTAAAATATCTAATGCATTTTTAATATGAAAATGGTGATGAAACATAATTATCATAATCATTCATATTAAAAATACCATACAAAATGTGAATACATAAACTATAAGGAATGAATGGTATCAAAATAGAACATCCAAAGTCAAAATAAATCATAAACCATTCAATTAAATATGATAAATGATATCATAATAGATCATCCTCAATTAATCATAAGATCCAACAAAGTATGTTGACATAAATTAAAATACTCAAATCAAATCATTAAAAATATCTTGAGAGAGATACCCATTTTTTATTTGGAAACCATTTATTTAAAATAAGTTTAATTAAAAAAGAAAAAAATTAATTTGAAAATAACCTTGTAGACCTGTGATGGAATCTTAGAAATGTTAAGGCTTAATGAGTACAAAAAAAGTTGCTCACACCGAATAAGTTAAAACAACATTCCTTCTGTCGAAAAATCCATAAAGTACCTCATTCTGAAAATGACAAAAATATTCCTTTAAACAATTTTATAAAAATTAATACATGGGTAAAACACTATAAACATTTTTAGGATAATAATTAAAATCTTTTGGAAAACATTTTCAAGGAACATTTTCATGGATGATAAATATTCCTCAACACATACTTATGTTTAAACAATCCTGAATATTAATGAGATTGTGAAATAACCATTACCTTGTACATTACCAAGAAAGTTCAGTTAGAGTTAAGCCTCTTACCATTTATTAATAAAAAGAAAACGTCAACCAAGTATAGTAGGGGAGAAAAGAAAACTACAGATCATAAAAATCACACCCATAACCACACCCACTATAAATTACATCTTCTGTAGTAGTAGTTTCCCACTCAGAGCTTTCATAATGCTTGAGGAACTTGGTATATTTCCTTCTGAGATTCAACTTTTCCAGAGACAAGAATTCATTTGAAGACAGCTTAACGCCACTTTTATTCGCAACTGAAGATCTGGTAAGCATCGACCTTGGAAGAGAGGAGTAATCTTTCCTCGACCTCTACCGTGGTGGGTCAGTCATAGCATTCTCATTCCCAAACATCTTCATCCCCACACCCTTAACTACATCACTATAATAAATCTAAACCATACCATTCTCATTCTTCTTTTCACTATCAGAAATATCACCCCACTTTCCTGGGACTTTCACTTCTTTATAATTAAATCCCCATTCGTACTGATTTCGATTGTTATACTCAATCATGGAAAGACATTGTGACTGCTCCACAACATCCTGTATAGAAGTATTTCCAATTGAATCACCCTCATGGGAGAGAAAAACCTGTAGCAGGCCATCCTACTGCCTTGCATCATCTTCCTTTGATTGATCCAATTCCAGAAAACGATTTCCAGTAGAGACCATGATTGACATTCCTCTAGCAGTATCCTCCTGCCCTGTCCACTCCTCAGTACAGGCATCCACTGCCCTTATTTTAGAAGTAGCTAAGTCCATCTACTGTTCAGCCACAACCTCCTTCCGTCAATCACATGTGTCCAGGTTATCCACTGTTATTGCAGTAGGAATACCAAGCTCACTCTTTAAATGTTCAAAAATCTGCCTAACAGTTGGGTACTATGGCCTCTCTTACACCTCCTTATGAAAATTCCCCTACAATTTGGGGTCAGGACCAAAGATCCCCGCAGCCTGAAGCACAACAACCTGAGAAACAATCGCTTCCTGTGCAGAGGAGGACACCAGACCTTGAGCGCCCTCATCGCGCTGTGACTCAATAATCCCAGATGGCTTTTTCACCACCAGAGAAGCTGAACCAAATGGGATAGAACCTGCACTACCCATTCTCAAAACCCTCGATGAAGCCCCAACCAGACACTTACTTCGACAAACCGAATCATCATGTCCAAGATGACCACATTCAACAAAAAATGACATCCAAGACTCAAATTTGACATCCTACTTCCACCGAAATTCCTTCCCATATGTAATCCAAACCCAATTGACAGGCGACCTCATGACATCAACTTCTACACAAATCTGTGGACAAATGGGATGACATACAACCTCTTTCTGACTATCAGAGCATAGGTATCAGCCGATCAAATTTCCAATGGAACAAAAAATAGAGTGGTTTTGAAAGGAGAGAGGGAGACTAGGAAGACTCACCCAAATCGCCATCGTCGAGTGGTCACATATCATGTGGAAGTCAAAACTCCATCGAAGAAGAAAAAAGGAATCGCCATTTCAGCTTTGAGGGGAATGGGACTAGGCAGTAATTAGGTCATCTTCTATCTCAAATCGGATCATCAGATGCTTCCTGTCGAGTAAGCCGACTACCGTACGCTCTTGAAGATCCCATGAATTGAAGATAAAGTGATCAAAGTCATAAAACTAAGGACTCTAATGATGAAACTGAGCCACCAATGTAAGGTTGCAGATATCTATTGCACCTTTAAGCTCCGTCGAGGAAAGATCAAGTTGCGGCGCTCCTTGGAAAAGATCAGGAACTTTTGGAGAGAGCTTAATTCTCAGGAAATAAGGTAAAAATTCAGGATTTGTGAACGGAATGAAGGCCTTGTATCATCCATGAGGTTTCAGTCCTCCCCCCTCCAATCGAGAGGGGGGAGCATGGTTTCGCAGCATTAGGGTTAGGGAATTATCGTGGGAAAAGCTGAAGGAGAGCTAGAGCTCATATCCATTACCTTATACATTACAAAAGTTTAATTTGATTTAAATTTTTGTTTAATGATTTAAATCATGTTATTAAATTATATCACAATAATATAAAAATTTATGAAATTATATATGATCTTCTTATATAGTTTTGTTAATAATATTTCATTTTTACCCAAGTTTTGGGTGTTAACTACTTCATTTTCCTATGCATGTTTTGTTGTGTAAGTCCAATTTCTTATGAATAGAATATAAATATATAATTCATTTATATAATTATATTAAGTTCATATTTGTTATATTTACACATTATATACATTTTTTATAATCATTCTTAAAAGGTTAATGTGGAAAATGAATCTCACCGTGTTGTAGAGATGGTAGGCCGAACATACGCACGAGGGAGGATATCATTCCCTTAACGGTGAAAATGGTAAATAATTAGATGATATGTTAATTATAAAGAAACAATATCATGTCATATATACTATATATATTCATTACTTCCATCGTTATATCCATCCATGTAATTTGGTGATGAAAAACAAATTACACCACATCGTGGAGATTGAAAGTTGTATGTACCCACACACAATGATTTCATTTTTCATAGGATGGATTGAATGTGGGATATCGTTGTGAAATTATATTAATCACATTTTAGAATATATATGATACTAGATTTTTTACTTTATAATGGAAACAAAACATAAATAAAAAGTAGAAAAAAGAAATAATCTTAAAGGAGTCGGTAAAGATGATTACCTCTTATATAGAGAAACTCTTTTGTATATCCTCCTAGGGACACTAGGGTTGGTATTTTGAGAAGAAAAGAACCTTTAGGATGTGTATAAGGAAATTTATAAGAGAAATTGGCATGTTTTTTTAGATATAAATCCCAATGTGATAAAATGAGATGAGGGAGGAGGTTCCATTTAATAATTGAGGTGAGGGGATGTTTTAAAATTTCTAAAAATATTAATTTATAATAAATTCAATATTAATACAAATTACAAAAAAAATGTAATTTAGTAAAATATAATATGAAGACTTTAATACCTAACAATAATATATTGTAGATATGTTTTTTATTGTTTTAAACCTTATCATTTTGATTTACCCATAGTTAACATATTTTAATTTTATGTAAGGTAATAAATTTTCAATATTTAAAGGATAATTTTTTTTATATTTAAATTATAAAATAAATGAAATAGTTTTAAAATTTTAGAACATATAATAATAAATTTTTATATTTAAAAAGGTTTTATGATTTTTTAAATAATTTAGTAAAATATTATTTTAATAAAATATCATTTGTATCAATGTAGACACTCTTCATTATTTGTATTTTTAAAAATATCATAACAACCTGATATATTCTATCCAACTCTGTTAAATCATCCCCAACATGTGAAATTCATCCAAAAAATTCTAGGATGTCATTAATTATATAATATTCTATTTATTTTAATAATTTTAATATCATTTATCTAATATTTCCATTGATTAAACAATAACTGAATCATTATTCTATAAGACCTTAAGTTAATTATTTATTTTATAAAAATTAGAGAAAAATTACCATGATAAATAAAAACATTTTATATTTCAAATGACTATTTATAGTTAAATTTATCTTCAGTATAAACCTATATTAAAAATGTTTCAGTTATTAAAATTTGAGTATGACATCTTTAACTCTTATTTTAATAAAATATAATAAATGTCATATTCTAATAGATGTGACTCAAAAGGATTATAATTTTGTCACAAGGATCATTTTGGTTTTAAAAAAACTCATCCAATGAAATTAGGAAAAGTTTTAGGGTAATTTTATTGTCTTTATAATATTAATTTTACCCATAATTACCTAATTTACCCTTAACCATGGTAATTCATAAATCACTAAATTTACTTTTCATATACCCCAAAATAAAAGAAAACTATTTAAATAATTTTTACGCACTGATTCCAAACATGGAATCCGTTTTTCCAAGTTGATAACATAGAGGTATCAGTAATTAATTTAAAATTAATCCTATTGACAGGGTGAGAAAATGGGTTATTAATGTTTAAACATACAAAAGATTGAAACATTTTTATATCTAGATTAAATGTAAAATTTATTCTCATGTTATAAATTGAATTAAATGATAAATAAAGAAAATATTTTTTACTTTAAAACCATTATATAATATAATTTTACAGTATAAATAATTTCAATGAAGAAAGTAGTTTGTAATTAAAATTTTTGTATTTTCACTATTCATGAAAACATGAAACCTATCATAAAAATTATAATAATAGAACTGAAGTAATTGTTCATATTAAATATTAAAATAATAATTTTATTTTTTCAAATAATTTATTTAAAAGTTTTAAAAGTTGGATTTAAAATAGGTTCTCCATTAAAAGACGATATACTTATTTTATAAAAATACAGGTTTTATATGTAATATTGAGTTTTGTATCATCTTTTTCCTATTAAATATATTATATGGATATAATTTTTTTACTAAATATATGAAATATATATTTAATAAATATCATTCTCTAATAGTAATTAATTTAATTTATTAGGAAAAAAATTACTTTATGAGCATACAAATTTTTCCTTATAAAAACATTTCCTATATATTTATTTGCTTCCTGTATCCATTTCTAATTAATTATTAACTAATGAATTCAACTATATATTTTCATAATTTATTTAATTCTATTCATATCCTATAATATAAGGGCTAGGTTATATCTTATTATATTAAATAATAGTATTTTATTAATATATTTTTGTTTTGTAAAACCCGACCTTGTGTGTAATGAAAGACAAATAATTGAAGGATATGAATAGTGTGATGCAAGAAAACAAATAATATTTTAATAATATTTTTTAGGAGGATTTTTTTAAAGGTGTAAATATTATTTAAGATATCGATTAGATCAGTGGTTAACGATAAAGAAAAAATACCAAATATGGATAGTGTATTGATCTTATTTTGACTTATTCATTTTGAGTGACCTATGTGCCAACTATAATTCCATAATTTATCTTGGATTAATGTGTTTATAGATAAAAAGATTAATTTTACCTTATTTAATAATCTTTTTATACCTAAATCTTATAATCATATATAGTGAATAATGTTTTTAGTATACTGTCAAAACACCTTGCGTATTCTATATGTATTCATCCTAAGAGTTGAATTATTTAAAGTATTTTTTCCATTGAATTAATTTTTTATTTTTAGATTTTGACTTTTTTGGGTAGAAATTTATAGGTTTGAGACATTATTTTCAACATGAGAATGAGATCCATTAATTAGTAATGAATTTATACATTGTAATTTATCCACTTCTTAGGGTGTGCTTGGGACAATGGTCATAAAATTATCCTTCCTACAAACATTCCACCAATCCATACTATGTCAAAAATATATATTTATACTCTAAAAATTATTCCAAACAACCTCCCTCTTAATATGATTTAAATAATTAAAAATAATCCTTCCCCTGATACAACCAGAGTCTGCCCATCTACCCATTTTAATAACATTCATAGGCCAATTCATTATTCAAAATCTTCAAAAACAATATCTTAACCACTGTATAAAGCATTTAACAACTAATGGTATCATATTATAAATATTCTAAGTTTATGATTTTTAATGAAAAATGTTATAGTCTATGAAAATGGTTATATAGACCACCACACCCTATCTATGTTCTATATCTAGAGAATTAAAACTCTAATTGATATAATAATACTACTCTAGTATTTCTAATCCCCAAAAATGTATAATATATACATAAATCTAAACACAAACATTGATCTCAACTATAGTACTCTATAATGACTAGGTTTGGTAAGTCCCCACCTAGTATAGTGATGAAACCAAGTGTAACCCTTGAAGATTGCCTCTATTAGGATATGAGTCATTGACCAATAGTGATAGTATAAATCTTTCAAATAAAAGGAATTACCCTCTAATTAACATTATATAATTCTATAAAAAATGAACACAACTAAACCATGATCAATAAGAAATATAAAACCAACTAATATCATAAAAAATTATTAATTCATGAATTTTATAAAACACAATAAAAAATAAAAGTCAACTAAAACTTTGGAAAAACAATATAAAATAAAAAAATGAAGAAAAAAATACCCTAGAATTCATGTATACTTTAGTGGTATTCTAATTAATGTATAAATTACAAGTTCATACTATCGACTTTAGTAACCAATCTGACATGACCTATAAACTCTACTAACACGATCATGATATGTTATATGAAAAATTAGGGATGAATGTATCCATATGATCACTATGTTATCTCTTAA
>CAUJRU010004019.1:0-25655 GCA_963277665.1 Viscum album | reverse complement strand
TATTATTCTCCTACCTTTAATTTTCAAACATTCATTTCACTATATATATCCCTTGTTAAGAAGAAATAAAAAGTTCATGGGAAAGGTTATCATTCCATACTTAAGAAATGTTTCATTCATCCTTTCACGGTAATTCTACATGAATCATGCTCGATGTAGAAAAAAAGAGGATTTTATTTAGTTAAAAAATCTCTCCATTACCAACTGATCATGATACCTCATGAAATAAAAACCCTTATACTTGTATTCAAGGGTTGTACAATTTTATTCTAGGATGAATATACTAAAATGATATATGAATCTTTTATTAAGAGAGATTAACCTGAAATCCCTACAATCACTTCAATAAACAAATAAAAAACAATCAATTTCAACAAAAAGGATAGTTGGACTTGGGGAACTTTTATTAAATCAACTTTTGTTATACCATTTATTAATTAAATTACTCCCCTTTGTATTATGTTGATTGTTTTTGTTAATAAAGAATGAGATATTAAAAAAATAACTTTTAAAAAGACATGATCTTCAAGAACATTTTAGAATAAATATATTTTTAATTCAATTAAAAAAATGATTATCGGAAGAACATTATTTTTCTTCATTTGTCCCCCAAAAGGGAAACACTCCATAACATCTTTATAGTTGTAGATCTCTTCAATAATGGATTTTATGCTATTAAAATTTATAGAATAAAACAATATGGACCTTTAACTTCTGACTGTATAGATTTGACATCTTCCAAAACTTCACCAAGGATGATCTTCTTCAATACATGTTCTTTATAATACCAAATATAAGATCAAACCAAGAAATATTTTCATTATATGTTTTTTCCCAGGATATGAAATAATATTATTAAACATTATCAATAATTAACCTATATCATATTTTTATTTGAATACTAATTGATTACTCATTCAAGGCTGATTAATTATTTAGATTTATAGTCAAGAATTTATAGCACTCACTTCTTCTCATGTTGTCCTCTTAAAAAATTAATTCACCTTAAATTCTGTACATTATAAGAACAAATAAAATTCCCAAATATTAAGGGAATATAGTGGACCCTATTTGATTCTTCATTTTGAACCATAATGTTGAGATGGTTTTCTCAACCAAGTTTCTACATTTTCATTATTCTAAAAACTTCCACATAGGATATTAAATTATGATTGAGGATATATAGATCTTATCACTTATTCAATTTATTTTTCTGTGAAACATCTTTATTCATGTGATTTTAAATTACTTGTATCTCATGGTGAAACATTCATCTTCTTATATAATAATTCTTCTACTGAAAGAATTTTAGAAACATTTATCACAGTATGACCATCCATATTGTACATCAAACAAAAATCATCTTTATTTTCATGTGGAAAATTTTATTTTGTTTTTTACTATCCTATTATTGAGATTCAAAAATTTTATTAATTATTTCCAAATATTCTTTCCAGATAACTAACCTATCATTAGGAACATTGGAAGAATGTTTGGATATTCTACATGGCTTCTTCTAAGTTCCTTCTATCTTAGTAGTTCTTTTGGATACAACACTTTTCTTCATCTTGGATTTGGAATCCAGGGACTTCTGACCATTCTTATTTGATACCTTATAGGGTGAAATATTTATAACATTTTTTTGATTTTAAGGATATTTATTTTTTCCTAACCAGATTACGTGGTCTTATTTTCATATCAACTTTGGATACATGATGGGATGATAATATACCATAATTATGACCACAACCATTGTATGAATCAAAAATATTTTCATGTTTTTAAAATATTTTTATAGTATATAGATTTTTCTTGACCTATGGATGTTTCTTATTCATCTATATATTGGTCTCCCTTGACTTGGAAATTTCTTATTATTTAACATTAAGAGTATTATACAAATAATATAGTGAAGAATTCCTGAATCCGTTGCAGAACAATCATTGAACCAAAAACCTTGGTCTTCTTATTTATTTTGTATGTGGTTTTTAGGTATTCTTCAAATCTTTTTGGACACTTTGTGGGGAACCAAAATCTATAATATTTTTCCTACACACCCTAATCATAGTGGTGGAATTATTCTTTCCTTTAATCACCCATAATTTTTTATATATTGTTTTTTGACCTATACTTTTCATGATAATAGGCTTGGAATCATTATTACAAGATTGTATAAATGGTACATGTTTCTTCAAAGCTGTTTGAGATAGATCATTGAATTAATTCATGATCTTCTTATCATATGTTGAAGGTATTATAATGTTAAATTACTCTAGTGAGCATTGAGTACCAGAAAAAACAGTATCCTTCTTTTGTGAAGTTTCAAAAATTTTAGTCTCAAGATCGGCCAACTAAAGTTTGAATTATTGAAATTTCATATTAATGATGGTTTTTATATCTTCTATCATAACCATATTTTCCTCATAAGACTCTGAATTATTTTTTCTTTCTATTTATGCTGTTAAGATTTGTTTTATAACAAAGATCACTCTTATTTGATCTTATTTAATTTTTATTCCAATTAAAAATCAATGAAATCAATTATATTCTTAAATTTATATTCAAGTTGCATGGATATTTTATTATAGTGTCTTCCTGACTCAAGCATTATAATAAAATTATTTCATCAATTTTTAGGAACATATTTTGTGCTCTATATTTACTTCTTGAAAGGACCCCACATGTATAAATATCTATTAAAATTATAATTTTTTTTCTTGTAAATAATTATCCAAATAAATTGCTTCTTATTTAAATTGAGTGATATATTCTTGTATATATTGAATTAATCCACAAAAAGTGAGACTATTTCTGTGGGAATTAAATTCATAATTTCTCTTAATCTATCGACTCATATATTATGAGATGTTCTATATCGATCACGATCACCACTTATGATAGGATCTTCACCATCTTGGAAACGTTGAAATAAACCTATACATACCTCATGATAACATGAATATATTTATTCACTTGAGGTAAGAAGGATACCTTTTTTACTTTGTGGAAACATGGAACACCTTATCTTTATTTTAGAATCCTGATATGTCTTCATTATTATCAGGGAATATAGATAATGATACTCTTCTCTAAGAAATAGAGAATTTTTATTCAATATCGTTCTATATTTTATTTATCTTATTCCTCATGGTCTTGGTAGATAATTTTTTTTATCTAGGATAACAGAATCCTCACCAAAACTACAATTTATCATAAACATAGGAATAAAACTAAAATATTTAAATGAGAATAACTAAATTGTACAGAATAAAATAATGGTGAACCTTGGATATTATACTATTTTATAGGACCACCTTGGGAATTACAAAAGATTCAGAAGAGATTAAATCAATATTGTGAACTTTTTCACCAATTATACATTTTATCCCTTTTACCTCTTAGACATGTTAGGATATTGATTATCTTATTATATTATATTTATAACATTAAAGAATATGATTTAAGGTAATGATGAAAAAAGATATTTTATAAGGTTCACTTCTAAGAAAGAGTATTAGTTCTGGGTATGATCTGTAAATATCCCATCAACCAAAATACTAGGAAATAATCCTTTAACCGTGTTTATAATATGTTGGGAATATTTGTTCACTTGTGTTGCACTTTTATAAAATGGAAGTGTATTTTTTTAGCTCATGTTCTGTTAATTATACTTCCTTTGATTAAATTATTCAGATGTTAAGGTTCTTTATAAAACCATGAAAAAATTCCACTCGTTAAGAATTCTGATGTTTGTCATAGTGAAACCTTGTTCTTCCACTTTCTCTTTCACTTTTAACTAGTATAATAGTGGGAAATAAACTATTCATCTTCTTCTTCACTTATACTTTATTGGAATACATACTAAAATAGTTCCTATTATTTCTAGATAGAATAAAAAAGATCTGTTTTTATTATAAAAAAAATGAAAGATCATCTTAGCATTCATATAGTGATTTCTTATGTATTTCATCACAAGATATAAAAATATGAATGTATAGTATACTAGATATCATATAACTATTATTTGGAACAAATTATAATCTAATTAATATATATTTTCAAGTCTATTATTATTATTATGATGATCCTATACACTCAGTAATATGTAGTAGTTTGGTAGTGTGGTATTCTCTTTCTTTGATACTCAATGTCAATAATTGGGTGTAGTATTGATTTACTATTAGTGTAATTAATTATTTATAAATACTACTTAAAATACAATAAACATATAACATTATCTAATTTATATATTTTATTTATGAATTTAATTATTACTAAAACCCTATATGAACCTAATTACTTTGTTTTAATATCAATGTATTTTTCATGATTCATGTATGCATTATCATTCTCATTACCATGAAAGCATGCTATACTATTCACTTATACTTACTCATTCACTTTACTTTAAAAAAATTAGTATGTATTTACACACTATCCTTTTCTATTTTCATTCCCTCCTGGTTATTACTATTATAAAAACCTAAAGGCTTTTTTTTAATCTAAAGTATGGTATTATAGATAAAGAATATCATGCAGGTTATGTATTTTTCATGTTCACTATGCCAATTTCCTTCAGGTAAGGTCTTATACACAATTTCATTCTCCTTCTCAAAACACAAACACTATATGATAGTTCTCATTATCAAGGTTTTATTAATATAGAAAATTTATGTTTTTATTTTCATGTAACATAGTAGGAGTGTAACACTTGAGAAATGGTTTATGACACAATTCTTTGGAAAAGAGTTTGAGTGTGATGACACAAATCGAGTGTCTGTGTTTATTCTACACACATGATGTTCAATGATATTATTTTCATAACCAAGGAGTTTCATATAACTACCATTCGTCATGTATCTAAGATTCTCATATAATTGTATGATTCCTCACATATGAGAAGTGTAGAGAGACTCAGTTTTTCATAGAAAAAAATGGGAGTTATTATATATAAAATCATTGAAAAAAATATATTATATCTTATAAGATCCACTTTTATAGGAAAATAACATTTTCTTTCTTTTTTAGCTTTCACCAACTCAAATACCACAAATAAAACCACGTAAATCAATGATTTTAATATCAAAGAAGATATTGACATTAAAATATTCTTTATGTGGGTTCATCATTTTTTTCAATATTATATAGATTTTGAGAAAAATGGAATCATTTACAATATGATTATATCCTCACATAAATATTATAAATATCAAATCAATTATCACTCCTTAGAGCCTTGAATGCATCCATTCACTATAGATGTTCAAATCAGCCTCTATAACATTGTTTGCATTCATCCATTATCATGTTTTTTTGAAAAAATAGTTGAAAACACTTAGAAAAAAGACTACATTTTAATCCAGATCAATCATATGTTTAATTATCATGAAATAAATCTTGTTCTAATCCTCAAAAGTCATGGCATGCAAAAAATCTAGTGTGTGGTAGCCCTCCAGTTGCGAGAGGTTAAATAAGAACACCTATTTTGATCAAGAAGGTTGAGATTTTCTTTATATAATATAAAGTGAAATGTCTATATGTTTTTAGTAGAGAAAAAAGAACCTATATTGTTGGTCATCCCAAATAGATCACAATTTAAGTCATGTTATTCTTAATAAATCAGTCCATTCCTGTCACTTTCATGAGCTGACTCCAAGGTTAGCACCTAGAAACACCTATTCAAACATTCCCCTATATGAGACACCTCCACAACATTGTAACTCCTAGGAAATTTCATGTGATATATGTACTACCCATTCATGTAACACCCAGATATTTTTTGAAATAATTTTTTTGCATTAAATTAATCTTTTAAATATTTTTCATTTCACAAAACACTAAATGTAGCTAGTGTTATATAAAATCACTAAGACTCATTTTCAATTCTTGCAACACCAATTTAATATTATGCTACAAAACAACACTTATATTAGATTTTAGTGCACACAAAACTATTTTTGGCTTCTTTTACACTCAACGCTATGTTCCTTTGATAGCTTTTATTACACACAAGACCTAGTTTTACCAAACAACAATGTACAATTAATATTATTATTAAACATTTTAATAATTTTCACCCATCAATTAGAATTAAGGTTATGAATAAGATTAATTAAATTATTAAAATATGGTTTAAAAATGTATATAAGAAGATGTTTTTTGCTACAAATTTTCTAGAAATGAAAATAAAACCCCTTTGAAAATATAAGAAATCTTTTGCTGGAAAACTATATTTATGAAATTAAATACATTTTACCAGAACACATTAATTGAACCACTTATTATAAATAATATTAATTAAATATATATATATATATGTATTTTATTCATTGGGCTATTTTATGTTCATATTATGCATTTTAGATACAGAGGAAAATAATAAATCCAATTTTATGTATAAAGATATATATATATATTTTTCTAAAAGGTAATATTACCACCTTTTATTTCCCGACTAATTTTAAATATAATTTTAAAAATTTTATCAATTTAATATGGAAAAATAAATGTAATTTCTGAAATTGTAATATCAAAATTTCCTTTGGGTAATTGTTTTTGAGAAGCTACATTTTTTGATGAATAATGAAAAATATAGAATTTTAATTGAAAACTATATTTTCACCTAATTTATTTATATAGTTAAATTATATTTTAAATTGGTTTTAAATAAAATTTATATAAATGATACATATATTAATATAAATTTTGTCAATGTAATAAATTTTTCATTGAATTTGGATATGAAAGCATTTCAATATTTTGATCATTTTCACTTTAAAAACCTATTGATTTGTCCCCTATATGGGATTAATTTTAAATTAATTTCTACCACTTATATGTTTATAATTAGAAAAAATGGATTCCATATATTTAATAAAAATAATTTATGATTTATAGTAAGGTAAACATAGTTTATTAACAAAAATATTATTGAAATTAATTAAAATTAATTATAGATATTAAGGTAAAAATGAGTTTACGTAGTTGTTAAACATAAGATTAAGGTTATAAATAACCAAGAAACATGTCCAAAATAAATTTCATAGAAATAGTTCTACCATATCCTACATTTTATTAAAATGGTCTATTATTGGATGAATATTATGGAAGTTATACCTCCCAATATTAGTTACCCTTTTATATTTACAAGAATGCCACTCCTCCACCACAATAAAAGGAAACTCACCCCCTCAATTATTAACACATATCAAGAAATTTGAGTATTCCAAAACCTAACGAAATTATATCCCAAATACTTTAATCACATTAAATAATACTAAATTTTTGAAAAATTAAATCCAATTTAGTCCTTTGGGGAACACAAAAAATAATTACCCAAAGAAGAGGTAGTATCCTTCAACAAACACTTTTGTTGTATTTATTTTTCCACCTCATAAATTATTATTATTTTTCCAAGATTATATAATAAAATAATTTTAATATGTATATTGATATTTTTTTATTTTTGGGGATCAAAATACACCCACACACATTTTCATCAAATGGGATACACAATCATTGTTCGAGTGTACGACGTAATACTGCATGGAGAATCAATGTCGTGCATTCTTACATTAACCACATTAATGGTTCAAAATAATGAAATAATAATTATTTTTATATTATATATATATTATATTTATTATGTCATTATGAGTCTTAAATTATTATATAACACATACCTTCATGTTTTCCACTTTGTGGGAATATAATAACTTCATTTGGGGATGTGGGGGCTACCGCCTCCTTAAAGTGATGTGATTCATTCCCATTTTACCTGAAATGTATTATGTATTGGTTTATTAAACATATATAATATATATGAAATAATTATTATTCTATAATTATAGTATATATTTATATATACATATATTTTATTTACTTTTTTTCTTTTAATATGACAAGAAAATGAAAACAATGTGCATGTGTATGTACGTCCCAACGTCTCCATGAATAGTGTATTGTATTTCATATTTATATTCTTTATATATCATTATAAATACTTATATATTGAATATATATGATATTTATATAATTTATTAAATTAGATAAATAATTAAAACAGAATCTAAGTAATTGTTGACACCGAAAAAAGTTCTTAACTCTCAGAGGAAGTTTCAAAATGACGAAGCGATGTCATATTCTGAATCAGAGCCCCGATCTGGAGGCCCGGGATGTGGTGTGTGAAATAAAGGAGGATCCACACGAAAAATTGTACTGCGCGCGTAGTATCCCCGGGTTTCGCAGAATTGAGCCGATGAGGCGTGCAATCTTTGTGCGCCCTGGTTCTGCGCGGCGAGTTTTTGCGTGCCGACTGCGCTCGGCACGAAAGATTTCACACACCACTTGGATTCCGCACTGGATGTCGCCTATAAATAGAATGTGACCCCGAACAGTTTAGGGGATGCAGAATTCCAAGTGACTCTCATGCGCGCAATTCGGCTCCCCCCGCGCACAGGATGACTTCTAAGTAATCCCTCATTTCGCGCAACCTTTCCCCAGAGTTCGCCTTTGCGTGCAACTCCACCGGCTTAAGTGAATTTACCCCTTCCCCGGGTTCCAACCTTGCGCACAATCTGTGTCTCGTGCACGCAATATTCTGCCGTGTGCGCAATACCCTGCGCGCAATTTCTTCTCCGCGCGCAATTCCCTTGCTCCAATTGTGCGTCGTCCCGGTGTCTTGCGCGCAAACCTTGTTTTTTGCGTGCAAAGCCCAGGACCCCTCACCTTGACGCCCCTTGGCTGCCCCCTGCACCGGAACCTGATGTCTCCCCAACCGGGCATGCGCGCCATTCGTTTTTTTCCCGTACGGCCTTCCAGGCTCGTGCGTAGTAACCTCAAGGTCCCTTGGGCAGTGTTTCCCATTGTGTTACTTTGCCTTATGCTTCTCTGCATAGGCACGCTAACAGCTATTGTTTTTTCGCATAGCCACGCTAACGTGGACACCCCAGTGGTTTTCCCTATGACCCCCTTCATTATGGCCTTGCCGATGCCTTCCCTCTCACAAGGGGAAGACGGTGTTGGGAATGTACGCCCTAGGGGTTTGGAGCGAACCCACCTCGTCCAAGCTGCATGATGTTAAACTGGTAATCACCTCATCCTTAACACATGACATTAATCTGTGGTCCGACCTCGTGCTTCGCACGCAGGGTCCCCCCAACTCGGATATTTTTTACACCTCTCTTCTACATGAGAATGGACTCTTCCACACATGGAATGAGATCCTCCTTGTCGGAGTGGCATTTGTCCGCGAGGGAAGGGCCGCCTCACAGCGTAAGCCCCTAGCCTTTCAAACGGATGGTTGCACCCGTGCATCTTCGTGCTTACCCCCTGCCAAGGCCAGTGGAGTCCTTTTCCCAATGTGCTTTGTCGCACCACGGGCCTCCACCCTAGAGTAAACCCCATCACCAAGGGCCGCTAACCACGCGAAATCCCCTGCTTCCTCTTTGGGACTCTCAACGCGTATGCCCCATTCTGCTTCTCACGGACACACCTTTTTGTGATGTGATCATCTAGTCCCTACTTCCTTTTGTTTCTCACACCAAGCATGACTCACGTGGGCTTAGAGTGTGCATCGACCATGGCACCACCATGGGCCGCCTCAAAGCATAAGCCCCATCCCAGCGAACTACGTGGACTTTGATCCGTGCTAACGCACAGTACGTAGGAAACCTCTATGAGGTTCAAGCCCACCACCCAGTCATCCCGAACTCTCCACGTCGGTTCCCTGACCACCATGGGCCGCCTAAGATCATAATCCCCAAACCCCTCGTCCTGCATGACGTTAAACTGTGTCTCGTCCCGGATGACGTTAAACTGTATCTCATCCCGCATGACGTTAAACTGTATCCCGTCCCACATGATGTAAAACTGTATCCCGTCTCCACAAGACGTTAAACTCGCGACATACCCCGTGTTAAACATGGGAAGCTGAGGAAAACCTCATATGGTACACATTCCCCACGTTTGATGTGGGATGCCTCGGGCTTCCGCGCCCTCGAGAAGCCCTGTGATGAGGGACCAAAGACAGGCATGCCAACGACGCCCCAACGTTACCATTCTCCTCGCCGAAGGTTGCTACCCCAACAAGACCCCTTGGAGCATCTTGACGGAAGCAGCGTAATTAACTGGCGTCCATGTAGATATGGAACCGAGAATGAGCTTCCTGAACCCGTCTTAAATCTATGAGGGAGACCCGGACTAGGTGATGAGCTCCGAGGAGGAATCCACGAAAGGAAGAACCGACATCCCATCATCCCGGTTTCGATCAAGGAGCAGACGTCCCTGAACAAGGAATGGATGCCCCCCTCCTTTGGAAAGCGGGAATGCGGGGTAACAAGCAGTGCGTTCTCTGCACATACGGATGCACACGCCCCAGCGAAAGCATCGGAGCAACAAAAATGGCGAACCCGACGTGAAGCTCTTCTCCTCAATACGGGGAATGGTAGCGGTCGGGGTGTCGGACGATTAGCATGTCACCAGGAATCATATCACTGCATTCGGAGCTCGATCGCCACCTGTCTACCGGCGTAGGGGCAGGGGCATTACCAACGCGGCTACCCCGCGTGGTCCCGCCTATTCCACGGTCACTCCGACTTCGACCACCGTAGAAGCCAGGCGCTCGCGCCCCCTCTCCCCGTTATAAATCATCCAGCGGAGGGTGATCAATGACCGGGTTCGTAGGTACGATGAGGAAGGGATCATCCCTGCCAGGGGCATGGCCCATTTGGATCTAGAGGCGGTTGCGCCTCACCACCATCGCCACACTCGAGGGCCGTGCCGGTAGCCTCCACTCCCCACTCTGATGTTCAACCGCTTCGGGAGCCTATCCCCGGAGCGCCTTGACACATCCCTCCCCTATGCCAATGAGGTGGGGGATGTCCGGGTCCACCCGATCGGCGATCCGTCTCAAGGGATAACAGCGAACCCCCGCTAGGTTGCATCGACGCCACCGCATGACTCCCCAAGCCAAGGAGCAGGAAATCTTCATGCTCGCACCGTTGGTTCCAACCCTTCTGACTCGACGCCAGCGTCGGGCGCGAGCGGGAGAGAATGCTCGTCTTGGGGCATCAACATCAGCAACCACTGTGGCCCGAGCCACTGTTGACTCCTATTACCAGATCCCCACACATGATGAGTAGGGGCAGCCACGTGCCCGACTGGGATCAAAACCCCGACCGCCCTGCAGGCAAGTTGGGTCGAATCTCCCGGTCGTGGACACTGGCAATGGCCACTGCGGACCAACCCGCGGTAGTGCCGCTCACCATGAAGGCTCATTCTGTGCCACCGATATGGAAAGTCGAAAGCTTCTTCACGATGGCTATGCTCCGGGTATGACTACTTCCAGCGCCTACTGCATGGGCTATGAGGCCACTCCCCCTACTACCGGCCACGAGTATGTAGTCGTTGTGTATCCAGTCGCTCACTCACATGGAGGTCCTCCCCATGTCCCTTTCGACATATGTCCTGGTGCTTCTCGCACCCTGGCCTTCAGTCCCCTATACCCCAGCTCTATTGTGGCCGGGGGACCCCACGATAGAAATCTTCCTTACCCTGAAGAGCTACACAGGGGCAGGAAGGCTGGGCGTCATCACCGCAGGAGGAATGTCAGGGGAGTCCAGATGGAAATTAGACCAGTCTGTTTCTCGGATTTTGAGGCAGAGTACGACTCGACGATGGAACCTCCCCCCCAACCCTTCGAGTTGAGGGCTTGGATGGGGATGCGGCGCTTCAGTATCGTACTCCCCGAATGCAAGATCCGTATGATTACCTCCCCATTCGAAGGTATATCCAAGAGGACGAGGACTTGGTGTACCTCCAGGGATCAAGCCCGCAGTTGCCACTGGCCTCCTCGAAAGCACTTCCTGCCCCTGTTAGGGAGGGTGGGAAACTTTTCTGGGGACTGACAGAAGAGTCACGAGGCAACACACCCTCGGCGAGCACTGACGCTATGACAGGAGGCCCATTCGCCGGTCCATACTATCGCGACATGGTATCCAGGGAACTACAACCCCTAGAAGATAACCCAGGGATCGGCGGCCAATTGGTCTATTCGCCGTATTCCCCGCCGGCCAGCCCACCGGCACGACGGCCTGCCTCAGCGCCATTGCTAGTTCCTCGACTACCCTCGGTGTACGAGTAGGGGTGGAAAGGTCCGGACCCTGAACCAGAGCCGTGGAGCTTCTGGACCATTCTTGCAGTGGGCCACTTCCCTGAGAAGTTTTGGTCGGTCGCAGAATCAGATTTTGATGTTCCATAGTCACTCACCCCTGGAGAGTTTGAATGCTTCTGCCAGATTCTTTGGGTGACTCACTCCCGTCTTCACCGTCAGCTAGCGCCTTATCCTGGGAGCCAAGCGCATCTCGAGGAGATTGTGGGAAGTGTCGTCGGGTCGACCTGGCAGCGCTCCCTACGGTTCAGCACCCCGAGTCGTTGGACCACCACGAGGCCCTCAAACAACAATGCGTCTAGAGTTTCCAAGTACTCCACAGAGTTATTGAGGATGCCACCCCCCACGCGCATGTCTGCGGATGGGGGCAGTACACTGCTCTCCTCTTCTGTGCGATTCGCCGACAGCTCGATCCACTGGACGGCCCTGAGGGAACGTCGCCAAGGGCAGTGGCAGTCAACATGCATGACCTTTCAGATGAGGGAAACATTGTGGAGCCCCTAAACGGGGACTTTCCCCCTTAGGACAGGTCGCTACTGGACCCATCTGGGAGGATTACTCGCCAACAGAGGAGCATCATAGGTCTTCTTGTACCCACAGAGGTACTGACACTGGGCAGAAACATCGGCAGGGTAAAGAGCCTGTCGGGTCTGTCAAACTCGCCGACCCATATGCCTCGGTGCAGAAGGTAGATGAATATCCCGAGAAGGCCACGCTGCGCCAACAGCTAGCTGAGAAAAAGAAGCTGGTTGATGAGCTCTTGGACGAATGCGTTGCAGAGTGGCGGCCTGACTACGATGACCCTAGACCAGGACAGCAGGGGAAGGAGCATCAACCCCTTGCTGAGATCCTCCTCGGAAACCGTCACCCTGTCGTGTTCGCCTAAATGGGAGACACTGTGACCCATGGAAAGAGGGCGCGATATGTTTCGCTGAACCCTCCCGAGTGGCGAGACCACCTGGGGGACCCTGCTCGGTTTCCTCCCACCGCCCCGAGAGTCGCTCCGCCAGCTGCCCCACGAGCCGATGAGCGTGAATAATGTATCAAAGAGCCTGGAAATGCGCTTGTGGATAGAGATCCCCGTCAGGATAGGAATCCACATCCAGATGATCTGATGGAAGTACTCATCGCCCGCTTGGAGGCCGTGGAAACACGGAAGGTGGCAATCCCACCGGACGGCAAGCCATACACAGCATGGGTGGATGACATGCCGGCTTCGCCAGGATTTGGGAACCCCACTTTTTCCCCCATTAACGGGACCAGAGACCCGCCACATCACTTGGACCACTTCAACTCGAGGTGCATGACAATGTTAGGGACTCCGGCGCAGTTGGAGGCTTCCAAACTCTGGTGCTTCGTTCAGACACTGGAAGGACCAGCATTCTTCTTGTACAGCCAGCTCCCTATTGGATATGTGACTAGTTGGGAGGGCCTTCACTTGCAATTCCTCTACCAGTTCAGTTCCACAACCTAGAAGATGGACATTGCAGACCACTTCAGGTGCATGCAAAGGCCCGACGACCGAGTCGCGGACTTCGTCGCTCGGTGGAAGGGTCTCACGTACTCCCTTGACATGCCATTGGCTCGGGAGAAATTACTGACGATGTGTGTAGGGAAATTCAAGGGGGAGTTTGTTCCTTCTTTTATCATGCAGAATTACCCTGGAGGGTTTCAAGACTTCTCGGACAAGGCTCAGCGCCACGAATTAGCCCTGCAACAGGCCGGTCAGGCACGCCCGCTGCCTCCTGTAATCTCTGCAAGGAGAGCCTCCAGAGCCGAGCCCACTGTTGTGGCCCAGATAGAGGCCCACAGACAGCTACAGTTTTATCTAGTGAGGCCAGCTCAGTAGGCTCATAAGGGTCCACCACCATGGGCCCAGCCTCCGACCCAGCAGCGACCGCCTCAAAATCGGTAGGCGCCTACGCGTAACGCACCGCCACCACCTAGGCGAGGTAATCCGAATCGGCCTCGTCGGCCTGCTCCTCCGGCCCCTAGTCATGGTCATCCCCCAAGAGCCCCCATTCCAGACAAGAAGGAATCAGACTTACTCGTTTGGCGAGGCACAGGTCACCGGTTATTTCCATAGTGCCCTGGAGCAGAGGATTGTGTGGCTGCCTGAGTGCCAGAAGCCAGAAGAGGCATGTCTCACTGATCACCCTAACTATTGCCCTTATCATCGGATCCTAGGACACACCATCCATCAATGCTATGTATTCAAGGATTAGCTCCAAGACCAGATTGACAACAACATAGTCAGGTTGGGCCCAGCCCTGGCATAGGTGGCATGTATCTTTGTGGGATCAGATGGCGGTAGTGACAACGGGGATGGGTGGGAACAGGTTTCCGACCGTGGGTCCCAGAAGTATAATGACTGGATGGCCCACAAGATGGTCGCCCGTGCCTATGGCATCATCCATGCCCGCATGAGTCAGCTAGAGCCCTCGGAGTCTGCAAGTGCTACTTTGGCATCGTCGTCCCAGCCTACTTCTTCCCAGAGGAGTAGGCAGCGGTGCAAGAAGAAAGAATGTGCCCTGTCGTTGCCGTCATTTTCCCGCACACTTGGCGATTTCATGCCCCCAGAAATGGGTATCCCTCCGAGACCCCGTCCGGTAGTGGATGACTCCTCGAGTGAAAGTCCGGGGTACGCTTCGGTTAACACCGTAGAGTTGGTAAATACCTTTTTGACTACCGATGATGAGGAGCTCCAGGTGGACCTCCCGAATGGCCCCAGCCGTCGACAACGTCGATGGAGCCGTGGCTATGTTAATTGTCGAGGCATGGCAGTCGTCACCTCCAATCAGTCCATGCACGCTACCGAGACCAAGCAGCAAGCCCGGTACAGAGAGCATCACTCACAGCTCCCTCACCTGGTGACAACAGGTTCGCTTCCACCACCGTTTGTGTTGCTGGATCGGGCGGAACCGCCTTGCCCGCGTCGCAACCAACCCAGCCCTGCCACTATCCGACTATGGCCTTCCGGTCCTAGCACGACAATCACCTCCCGGGCTTCATCTAGTGAACATCGGGAAGTTCCTAGTACCAGTCAGTCACCGGTCCTTCCAGTAGGGCCCGTCATGACCCCAATCATAGAGCGACCTCCTGTAAGCAGAAGCTCGCATTTGGCGTGAAAGTATGATGTCCTGAAGCATCTGGCAGACATTCTGGCAAGGATTTACATCCTTGAGGACCTTCTCCTGTCATCTGAAATGCCTGAGGCGCTCGTCGAGGCTCTAAGAATCCCCCTCCTGTTTGAAACGGAGGTAGCGGCCGCATAAGCCATCCACACCGAGGTGATTGTGGACGCCGAATGTCAGGCGGTTATCTCGTTTTCTGGTGAAGATGAAGACCTTCCCATACAGGGGCACATCCACCCGCTGTACATCACCAGCCAGTTCAATGGCGTGGTAGTCCGTCGCTATCTTGTCAACACGGGTTCTGGGATTAACTTGATCCCAACATGGACACTGCGAAAACTGGGGTTGTCCGAGGATGATTTAACTCCCTACGACCTCAGAATCCAGGGGTATGACAGGACCGAGCAAATTCCACTCGGAAATATTTGTCTGAAGACCCAGTTCGGCGGCTTAATTTCCAATACCGAATTTATGGTTGTCTCTCAGGACACCGCCTACATGCGTTGATGTGCAGGCCGTGGCTCCATCTTCACGCAGAGGTTCCCTCATTGTACCATCCGTGCCTCAAATACTTCTTTAAAGGTCGAGTGGGTGTTCTCCAAGGAGATGCGTCTCGGTTTTCCTTATGTGAAGCTCGTTACCTGGACGCTAACTATTACAAGACCAAAGGCAAGAAAATCCTGGCAGGTGAGGTTGAGCCTGCCACTGTCACGAGTGATCCCTGGTCAGGTTTGGATGACGCATATGTCATCCCAATCCATCAGTTGGAGGAAACGACTCCCGATATGGGAGAGTGCTTTTTTGTCTTGGGTAGTAGAGGAAGGCACATTTCCGGGTCTAAGTGACGGTGGGAAATCACCTCGTACTCTTACACCAACCAGGCTCAGGTGATCTCTGAGCCTCCTACCCCTATACGATATCGAGACGTTGGGCTCATGGCAATGGCAGTACGTCATACGTGTCTATTTTGATGGACTAGAATCGACCGGCTCAATTCAACGTGTCACCACTGCTTTGATGTCATAAAGCGTGGCCCCTTAGGCCGAAGGCCGGATGGGATTGGATCAACCGCCTTCATCGACATGGTCTCCGCGGTGCATGAGTATCCCGTCGTGACGACCTCTGCTGCCAAAGCTGGTGGAAGATCCCCATCAGGGTTGAGCTGCCCCGAAACGGCTCCCCCTGTGGACGATCCTTCAACAAGCGGAGAAGAAGACATGGAAGATGCTCCTCCTGCCTTTGAGGAGGGCTTCTCCACCACGGTCGACGAGCTAGTATAGGTGAACCTCGGTAGCGAGGCGGACCCGAGACCCACATTGGTCAGTGCCACTATGCCTTTCGAGGAGCGGAAACAGTACATAGACTTCCTCAGCTAGCATCGTGATGTGTTTGCCTGGAGTTATGATGAGATGCTGGGACTAGATCCCCAGGTAGCTGTCCACTGCCTTAGCCTCCCAGCAAACCATCGTGGGTTCAAGCAGCCTCCCAGAAAAATGCACCACTTTCATGGTGCCATGGTTGTGGCCGAAGTTGATAAGCTCATTAAGTCCAACTTCTTCAAGGAAGTCTAGTACCCTAGGTGGCTAGCCAACATTGTGTCCGTCAGGAAGAAGAACGGGTAGATCAGGGTCTGCATCGACTTCCGCGATCTTAATCGCCACTGTCCGAAGGATGACTTTCCCCTTCCCGCGACAGAGCTGTTGATCGACGCAACGACCGGGTTCCATGCTCTCTCTTTCATGGATGGGTACTCTGGGTACAACCAGATCTGGATGGCCCTCGAGGATGAAGAGTTCATTGCCTTGAATGCCCCCCATGGAACTTTATGCTACCGGGTTATGCCCTTCGGCCTGAAGAATTCAGGTGCCACCTATTAATGGGCTATGCACCGCATATCCAAGCCGATCCTCGAGACACTGGTGGAGTGCTATGTAGTTGACCTTGTGGTTAAATATCTTCAGTTCCAAGACCATCCCAAAGACCTTGAGAAAGTGTTCGGTTTCCTCCATTCTCGCCACTTGAAGATGAACCCGTTGAAGTGTATCTTCAGGGTCACCTCCGGAAAGTTTCTAGGCTTCATTGTTAGGTATTGAGGTATCGAGATCGACCCCGAGAAGATCAAGGCCATCAGTCAGATGCCTCCCCTGAATAATATTCGGGAGCTTCGAGGCCTCCAAGGCCACTTAGCCTATATACGCCGATTCATTGCGAATCAGGACGGAAAGTGTAAGCCCTTTTATCGACTCATGAAGAGAGGCGCCGCCTATGGGTGGGACGAAGAGTGTCAGACCGCTTTTGAGGAAATCAAGCAGTATCTGCTTCAACCTCCGGTCCTGATGCCACCCATTCCTGGAATGTCACTAGTCATTTATGTGACCTTCCTGGAGAGATCCCTCGGCGCCCTTCTCGCCCAAAAGAACCACGAGGGATCAGAGAATACCCTCTACTACCTCAGTCGCTTACTCCTCGAAGTGGAAAATAGATATTCTCCCATAGAGAAGAGCTGTATGGTGCTCATATTATCCGTACAAAAATTGCGGCACTACTTGTAGCACCATGAGGTATAGCTGGTCTCTCGTGTAAACCTGTTGAAATACATCCGGAGCCGGCCTATGTTGACCGACCGATTGGTATGCTGGGCGGCGATCCTCCAGTAGTTCAACATTAGGTTCGTGCCTCAGAAGGCTGTCAAAGGAAAGGCGTTGGAAGAATTCTTAGCTGCCCACCCAACCTGTTCAGACCAGCCACTGGATTTGGGCTTTCCTGATGAAGCAATCCTCTCAGTCGATCACTCCACCCCATGCTGGCAGATGCACTTTGGCGGCACCTCCTGAAGCCCTACTGGTAGAAGGCTCAATGATCCTAGGCTTAACAGAGTGGGCCTGGGTATCGTCTTCATCACCCAGGAGCAATCTGTTCTGCCATATTCATTCTTGTTGTCAGAAGGCTGCACCAACAATGAGGCAGACTATCATGCCCTCATCCCTGGCATCGAGTTGGCTCTAGAGGTTAACGTACCCCACCTGTATGTAAAAGGGGACTCTGAGCTAGTAATTAAGCAGGTTAATGGTGACTATGCTGTCAGGAAGCCAGAACTCATGCCGTTGCTGGAATGAACCCTCCATCTAATGGCTAGGATCCCCTCCCGACCAGATGTTGTTCACGTTCCCCGGTCGCAGAACAATCGAGAAGATGCTTTGGCCAGCCCGGCCGCATCACTCACAGAGCCCGAACAGGATGACCTAATCATCAACGTGGCGCACCAAAGAGTCATTGCTCATGTTATCCTAGAGGGTGATCGTGGCCCGCGGGTGAACCATCTCACCGCTGGTGCCCCTACGTCAGGACCCCCCAGGGCTTCAGGTGGGGTGATCAAGACAGTTCTTGATTGGAGGAAACCCTTGGTTGAATATCTCTGGTACGACAATATTCCGATGGACCGAGCAGAGCGGGAACGAATCCGGCACCACGCGCCGCAGTTCACCATTCAAATTGGTCCCAGCCTTGAGCAGCTCCTTTACAGGTGCGAGTTTGACAGTGTTCTCCTCCATTGCCATCAAGGAGTTGAGATCCCACAGGTCATGCAAGAAGTGCACGCTAGTTCCTGTGGCGCCCACCAGGCCAGGTCGAAGTTGTCCCACCAGATTCGAACGATGGGATACTTATGGCCCTCTATGATCCATGACTGCATCGAGCACGCCAAGAGGTGTCATGCGTGCCAAGTTCATGATAACTTTGTGCATCGTCCACCAAAGCCTCTCCATACTACTAATTATTCTTGGCCCTTTGTAGTTTGGGTGTTGGATGTCGTAGGGCCCTACCCGCCGGCGACAGCCCACCAGTGCCAGTTCATCTTAACCGCTATATATTTCTTCTCAAAGTGTCCAGAGGCAGCCCCGCACAGGGAATTCAAGGATTTTTCTATCGCCGACTTCGTGAGCTCCAATATCATCTACCGGTTTGGAATACCTCACGCTATACTCACAGATAATGGAACCAACTTCCGAGCGGCCGAGCTGAAGAAATTTTAGGCTAAGTACAACATTCGCTCTAACCACACCTCCCGCTATCATGTGCAGGAGAATGGACAGATTGAGGCGTTTAATAAAACCCTCTCTAACATTCTGCAAAAAATGGTTGATCAGAACAAGAAAAGTTGGCCGGACAAGCTCCCCAACGCCCTCTGGGCTTATAGGATGACAACTCGTAACTCCACCCAGGTGACTCTGTATTCCCTGGTATACGGAGCTAAGACCGTCCTTCCCATCGAGGTCCCGCTTCCCTCATTGCGCACGATAGTCTACAACCAGCAAGCGCCAGATAGTGTTGCTGAGATCCATCGAGCCGAATTGGAAGCGCTGGATGGAAGTAGGCTTCGAACATTACATAACATGGAAAGGCATCAGAGTAGAATGGATTGAGATTTCGATAAGAAGGTTCGCCTCTACTCATTCCTACAAGGTGACTTGGTGATGGCTCTTAGAGCGCCAATGATTCCTAGCAGGAAACCACCCAAGTTGGAGCTCAAGTGGGAGGAGCCTTTTATTTTCCACAAGGTCTATCCCAATGGCCCGTATTCCCTGGTGACTATGGATGGTGAGAGTATCACTCATCCCACCAATGCCAGTTTCTTCTTGAAGTACTTTTCCTAAACCCTCCTTGGTCCGACATGACCTTAAACTGTACGGTCCAGTATGACCTTAAACTACATTTTTCCCTACATCTAGGCATCCTTGGTCCGAAATGACCTTAAAATGTATAGTCCAGTATGACCTTAAACTGCATTTTGCCGTAAATCTAGGCATCCTTGGTCCTGCATGACCTTAAATAGTATGGTCCTGCATGACCTTAAACTGTATGGTCCCGCATGACCCTAAATTGCACCTTGGTCCGAGTTCTAAGACCTAAAACTAAGATCCATATTTCGTCGACCATGACGTTTAACTATGTTTCAAGAATTACGTATGGATTTATTACCATCCTTATGGGATACGTAGGACTTCCTAAACACCTAGATGTCAGGTCCAGCCCCGTCTCTTAGGAGGTCCAACGATCTCCCGGTTCCCAGGGTGTTTGGCATTATGCCCCCTCTTTTGCCCGGGGATCCGCCATCTTTTGGCCGCTCTCGGACTGAGCCCTCTGACCCTTTCCAGTGGTCTACTAATGTGCTCAGGGTACACTGGTCTAGGACATGGAGTTAAATATTCGACTTAGGCAAGTTCCATCCACTTTCCAAGCTTCGTGTTCCCCTTCATTCGGGCCCTCGTCATCCTTCACACCCGGAGGGACCCCCAAGAACTGCCTGGATACAATGCCCAAGGGCTCTCCTACAGTCATGGGCCACTGCCCCCGAGGGTTTCAGACAAAAAATTGATAAGAATCCCGTGTTGAGAACATGGTCAGCGGTTGATGCTCATTTGTTCGTCCCCATGGGTAATAGGACAGGATGCTGCGTTGCGAACATGGTCAGCAGTAATCCTCAGTTGTCACGCCGGTTTCCCTAGGCCCTGAATGTTGGAGGCATGGTTCATGTCATGTTCTGCCCCACTTTTTCAAGGTGGAATCTCAACACTCCTTGTACTAACCCTCAGTACACCCCCACACATCAGACAGACTGAGCTACGTAACGATGTCTCTTAGGGCTCCTACGATCTGAGCGCTAGAGTATGTGCTTGGGTCTCTTCTCTACAGGTTGCGTTCAGTTTGACCCTCATCACCATAGGGAACGAGGAGTCTCCCAGAAATTGTGTTTCGGGACCAGCATAGCTGGGAGCTAGCATCTCCCGCCCCCCCTGATTGTGGAACCCTTGTAGACCCCTTTGGCCCGAGGCTCCTCTCTCGGAACTGCACACGATGATGGTATGGGATTACATCCTCACCTGCATCAAGTATGCTTTATTGCATCATACGTGTTCCTGCTAGTCCAAACCATACGACCTTAAACTGTGTGATGGTCCAAACCATATGACCTTAAACTGTGTGATGGTCTAAACCATATGACCTTAAACTGTGTGATGGCCCAAACCATATGACCTTAAACTGTGTGATGGTCCAGACCATATGACCTTAAACTGTGTGATGGTCCAAACTATATGACCTTAAACTGTGTTATTGGTCCAACCCATATGACCTTAAACTGTGTGATGGTCCAGACCATATGACCTTAAACTGTGTGATGGTCCAAACCATATGACCTTAAAATTGTGTGATGGTCCAAACCATATGACCTTAAACTGTGTGATGGTCCAAACCATATGACCTTAAACTCTGTGATGGTCTAGACCATATGACCTTAAACTATGTGACGGTCCAAGCCACATGACCTTAAACTATGTTGTTGGTCCAAACCATATGACCTTAAACTGTGTTGTTTGTCCAAGCCATATGACCTTAAACTGTGTTGTTGGTCCAAACCATCTGACCTTAAACTGTGTGATGGTACAAACCATATGACCTTAAACTGTGTGATGGTCGAAACCATATGACCTTAAACTGTGTGATGGTCCAAACCATATGACCATAAACTGTGTGATGGTCCAAACCATATGACCTTAAACTGTGTGATGGTCCAAACCATATGACCTTAAACTGTGTTGTTGGTCCAAACCATATGACCTTAAACTGTGTTGTTGGTCCAAACCATATGACCATAAACTGTGTTGTTGGTCCAAACCATATGACCTTAAACTGTGTGATGGTCCAAACCATACGACCTTATACTGTGTTGTTGGTCCAACCACAAGACCATAAATTGTGATGATATCGTCCCGGCTACGTACCGTTAGGATGCTACCAATCTAGAACTACGTATGGCTTGATTCTCATCCTTATGAGATATGTATGAGCGCCTGTGGCACTTCCCCGCGGGCCCATCCTACTTTCGTTTTTGGTCCCTTGACCGAAAACCTCCCCTAAGGGGGGGTGTATAGTGTGATATGGGATTATGCCATCATTCACATCGGGTTGTTCACTGCACCATACACACCCCCTATTCCCATTCACACCAGGTGTTTGAGTTTCTCCACCGTGTGCCTCTTACGATTCCTTACGACCTTTGGTCTGAGTTCTAAGACCTAAAACTAAGATCATTTCATTGACTTTTTATGAATCACTCTCTCTTGTGGGATTGCGCGATGTGGTGCGGGATTATGTTCTCATTTACGTCAGGTTACTCACTGTGTCATGCTTATCCCTAGATGAGATGTGTTCCCTGTCCTACATGACATTAAACTGTATTTCTTCCAACATGACGTTAAACTGTGTTTCACGAACTACGTGTGGCTTGATTCTCATCCTAATGAGATACATAGGACCGCCCGAACATTTCGTTTTGGGTCCAGCCCAGGGATTACCGAACCCCGTCCTTCCTTATTTTCAGCCCCTCGGCCCGACTTCATGGTAAGTGGTGTAATCGGAACATCTACCCCGATCAGGTTCGGGATGACCCATGATAATAATGGGAAGCCGAAATTCTCTCGCCAAAGAGGTCCTTCCTGGAAATTGAGATGACCCGTGATCAGGTCAGTATGTCCGCCTAATGCACCTTCGCCATGGTGGCGCAATTTCGGGAGTGTTGGACTCTGTTCGAACAAGCCACCACTCCACCTTCCAAGCTTTGCGTCCCCCCTTATTCAGATCCTCATTTCCTTTCATGTTTGACGGGAACCCCTAACAGTATGGATGATCGACCAATGGTCCACCTACTATCCTAGTCCAACGTTCTGGAGGAATGGTCATGTTTGAAGGGACCCCCTAACAGTATGGATGATAGACCTATGGTCCGCCTACTGTCCTGGGACAACGTTCCGGAAAACTGACCGACGATATTTGAGTTAGGCCCCGTGTTGCGGACATGGTCAGAGGTCAGCGCTCGTTTAGTGTCCCCATTCCAGGCCAACATGATATGGATGTCGTGTTTCCGCCATGGTTGATAGTTATCATCCATCATTGTACCCCATTATGTTCCGAATTTGGACAGCGTGATTCACCCTTCCTCTCCATCCCCCTATGTTTGGATGGATTTCAAAGCCCCCAGCATCACCCCGCTCGTGTGTTAGAGCACCTTGATAAGTTGACACATAAATCGGGCCGGGGTATCCTCAGAAGTCTAGGAGCAATTTCGGATGCCTGAAGCTTGGTCAATGCCCCACAGTTGGACGAGATGATGAAACATGCATCCTCTGGTTCTCGCATTGGGCGCGACCCACAGGAGCCTAGGGATGAGTTGTAATTCTTTTCAAAACAATGTTTGAGAGCATTAAACCAAGGGTACAAATGAATGGATTTGGCCAAATATTGGATTGAGATGATGAGAAGTACAAGAAGAAAGTTCATGAGATGGAAACAAAAAATCCCTTAGGGATCAGCGTGCTGAACCGATCTTTCCAGCGCTGCTACCCTTTGGCTGGTAGCCTCCAGGACTGCTTCTCGCTCTTTGAAGACTCTCTCCTCATCGGCCACCACAGAGCGCAGCTCGCCATCCCTAGCTTGTGCATATGCCTGCTTGGTTCGAAGTACGATCATCTGGTGACTCGCCTCCACCAGTTGTTCCTGCGCGTCAGCCAGCTGGGCCGTCATTTGCTCCACAAGCTCAGAGCATGTTGCGATTAAGGCCTCCTTCTCTGCTGCCTGCCCTTCAAGGTGCCGAACTTCTTGCTCCGACCTCAGCAGCGCTTGAGAACTCATCGATCCTTCCCGGCACTGGGAAATGTCATCGCGCCGGCTACTCTCGCGTATCTTCTCGGCCATGTAATCACGGACCGTCAGATGAAGGCACTGAGCGTTAGCCACTCTGGTGCATAGGAAGCGCAGCCGGGTCTAAAGTGATCTCATCCGCCTCAGCCAATCCCACTGGGGCTGTCTGAGGAAGCGCTGGATACACTTCCACCCCTTGCGCCATGTCATCTAGCACTCCTTGACTGCCTCTGAGTCTGGGTCATCTATCTCCTTGGGGTCAGTGTGTCGGTATATGGGGAAGGCAACCAGTAGATCGGCATCAGGATCCGCCACAGGGACGCCTTCGTTAGGAATAGAATCCTCGACGTCCGGGTGACCTTATTCTCTAACCCCAACAGCAATGATGCTTCCACCAGCTTTCGACCTCATCTCGGGAACAGCGCCGCTGATGTCCGCCACCCCCTGTTCATCTATTATCGGGGCCGACTCAGTGCATGGAGAATGTTCTGAACGAGGTGGTATGTCTGCCGCTGGTCCACTCGCGGATGGCCCGGGCTTCGTAGCCTGACGTGCCTCCAGTGTTGAGATCACTGCGCAAGGCATACGCTGGTCAGATGGGATCTTTTGCCACCAAGCGCCAGTAGTGAAGTGTGAGACTTACCGGAATCCAGTGCGTCGGTCCCTAGTGTTTCGGCCGCTGCAGGAGCCGCCGTAAGGGGAGACCCCTCCGCGCTTGTTAATTCAATGATGGGTGTTGGATCCCCATCATGTCCCACCAGTTCCTCTCCTCCCTCCTCTGGTGGGGATGCCCGTCCAATGCTCAACCGCTTTTGAGTAGGATGGGGAAGTGGGTTAGAAGTTGGAAAGAAGAATGGATGCATAAGGGAAATGAATGAAGACAGAGAAAAACCTTGAGAATATTGGTTATGTCGAGATCAGAGCCGGAAATCTCGCCGCTCTCTCGGAGACTCCCTTGGTAGGTCGCCCCTTGAGACCCCTCACCTTCGGGCTCTTCTTCTTCATCTTCTCCCTCGCCTTCGTCCTCTCAGGTTTCCTCCCCCCCCCTCGACTCCTCGTCACTGTTGCCTTCTCTCGGTGGCATCGCTTATGGATCATGCTCTTGTCCGAGCATCACTTTCACTGGGAAAGGTGGATCTGCACGCCGCCCCCTTTGGCATGCGTATGCATCCATGGCCGTTAGATAAGCATGTCGCCGATGGAAGTTTACTCGGTCGGTAATTCGATCGAGCCCGACCTCTGGCAGTTGGATCCCGTTTTGCATTATCTTCTTCCAAATGGCTTCGATGCTCAGCGATTTCCATAGGGTCATCCAAGCCGAACAAAGTTCCAGGAGAATTGCGTCTTGGGAAGGTTCGAGCAGGTATCTTATCTGCTTCCCGGGCAGTTCCCTGGCCCCCTCACGTGACCCTCATGCGGGTAACGAGGACATGGCTGCACTATGTGATGTTCCCGCTGTCAAAGTCCTGGCCTGTGCAGGCCTCTCTACCGGACGCGCCCTTGGTTTCCCCCTTCCGATGGCGCCGTGCCTTCTTTCCCATCGCCAGGTTTCTGCTCGAGTAACCTCGAGTTGCCGGACGGGCTTGCGTAATAGCGCCTCAGGGTACGCAATGGTCCAGTGTTCGGCGTATTTGGTTGCTAGGTCAGCATCGTCCCCG
>CAUJRU010004018.1:0-25672 GCA_963277665.1 Viscum album | reverse complement strand
AACTCTCATAAAGTTCCACTCTGAATTTTGGATACGAACTCTCACAAAAGTTCAACTCGGAATTATCGATACAAACATTAATGAGTTTGACTTCGAACTCCTACAAGTTCGACTCTGAACATCTATGAGTTCGAATACAAACATTTACGAGTTAGACTCTGAACTCTGTAAGTTTAGATTCCGAATTCTAGAGAAACCAGACTCTGAAATTCCTGAGAAATTCAGACTCCATATTTCTATTGAATTCAGGTTACAAATTCCTACAAAATAAAATCCAAATATCTTTTTATTATAAACTCTGAATTCCATTTTGGTTAGACTCTTAACTTTTTTTTCTAAAATTCCAAATGTCAGTTTTACTTATTCTTACACTTGTTTAATTACAAAATGATGTTGTGCTTTCCGTTATTGACTAGTCATGGGTTGATTCACACATGTACAGGTCCCTCCTAAATTCAAGGAGAAATATGACCATTCGAGGAGGGAGCCGACCATTGGAGCTTCTCCTATAAATAAGAGCTCATTTAAAAGTCGACAACAACATTGATAACCTTGAAATCAATGCTTACATGATGTTGAACTATTTTCTAGAGAGAGAGAGGCTCGTATAAACTCTCAATTCATTGTGTAGAAAGTTTGAAGAACTTGTTAAAACTTTTCCTTGTGCAGACTTGCTTCATGCGACTTCGATTGATGCTGATTACAATCAAGGGATTATGGGGATAGGAAGATAGAGGTTCCAACACCTTGAAGTTTAAGTCTTCCTTCCTAAGGAAGATAGAGGTTCCGACTACCTGATAGTTGAGGGCTTGCGGGGATAGCAATACAGACTCCGATCATCATATCAAGGTCTTACCCTGGTGTGGGTAAGACATACTTTTTTGAAAGTATAAATCAAGAGATCTTTTTCCAAGGTTGCTTGATACCCTTCTCTTTCGGTTAAAAGAGTTATTTTTTGTTACATGTAGTTTTACTACTTGTTTTTCCGATACATTTTGTATGGATATGGAAATTATAACATTCTTATACATCCTTACATGTACTCCAATTTAGTTATATTCTATACGCTTTATGGTAGAATCTTAGCCGGTGTAATCTTTTGTTATGATTCATTTCCGAAATCAGTTTTCTGGAATCTAGCAAGACTTTAGAACTTATATAGGTCTTTTGAATTATCTTTTTTAACTTTTTTAAATATATCCAGGCTAAAAAATTTCCTAAGGGAAACTTTAACAGGAACAATTCACCCCATTCATGTATCTGAGAATCTCATTCTTATTTCGATCATACGTTTGGTATTATAGAGTATATCATACTCAGATTCATACCATCCTAACACTTCATGATGAAAAAATACATTGAATAGCTCATGGTTCGTAGAGAAAAGATTTCCTCACGATTTGGGAGCTAAGAAGGTGAAAGGATAGATAATTTTTCCTTTGGGTATGAGGGTATCCCAATATTTATTGAAAAGAGGCGCCACAAACCAGAGCTCGCTCGACACGAAGCCACCTGGAATATTGTTGTAACCATGGAGCTTCTCACCTCTATCCTCCATGGCGGATTCGCAAATATAAAAGGTGGTTTGAAGAGCCTCTCATGTACTTTCTATGCAGTGGGTTCACGAATTTCAATTGGGTTCAAGGATACTCCTTCCTTCTTGCTCTGCAGCTGGTTCATGAACACCAAATGGGTTCAGGGAGCCTCCCACTTCTTTGCTCTATGGCGGGTTTGTGGAGAGAAATCTTGGAGCCTACCACGGTGTTGCAGGGCTCTGCGAACGAGCTTCATGAGGTAGTACCTAAGGGATTCCATTTGTAAATATTCATCCAAATTTTTTTCTACAACAGTATCAAAAACTTCTAGTAAGATAGAAATATGTTCATGGGGGTCTTTAGGTTGAAGACTGCTGAACTACCCCATGTTTTTTATCATGTAAATGAGTCTAGGATTAATTTCAAATGTGAAGTATTGGATAGAATGGAGAAAAATTCTTAGTGTTTCCCCAAGGATTAATGGTAAAACATTTTCCATGATGGTCCTCTCTAGGTGCATCAGGTGCTTCACAATTTGATGGTCGGTTTGGTAGGTCTGGACCTTCAGGGTGATGTTGCTCAGCCACCTCAGACCGGCTGAGTGAAGGAAAATTCCTTTTTCCATCATGATCGAAATCCAAGGGTTCCAGTGCATTAATGTTCATTAATCAGGTCAAGGGACCATTGAACATTAACTAAAAATAATAAAGAAGGGACAATGGAATAAATATGAAAGGGGATGTGGAAACAATAATCCTTGGGTAGAAAATGAGAGATCTTTTTTTCTGAAGAAGTGTTTCCTCCTCATCAACCGTTACATAAATATGATGCACCCTTACATAGATGTAGTTACTTCATTTGGCTTATATCAAATTTAGAATTTAATAAATTTTTTAAACATTCACTAACTACAGAGATGTAGTGTAGTGGATATAGGGGGTTGAATCTATAGGGATATTGCTATGTAATTTTGGATAAATCTGGTTCCAAAACCAGAAAGGGAGTCCTTTCTAGAAGTATCTCTTTGGGAGTTTGATCTATGTTCTATTTTGGTACGAATTTAAATTATAAAAGCGGGGTTTTGATCATGTTCAGTATCTGAGTGAAGGATTTACTTTAACACTAACCTTGTTAAGATCCTACGACAAAGTCTGCAATGAAAATATGGGTCACTAGTTGTGTTTGGTCTTATCCTCCTAGTTCTACCTAGGATGTATCTATTCCATGGTTGGGAGATAGTGACAGCCAAGGTGCATTACGGTTTCCTTATTAAGGGATTAATGTTTCCTAATATAGTGGTTGTAGCTCAGAATACTCTAATTAGGATAGTGTCGTTAGCTTGACCATCCGATAGTTAGGGATGATCAAAAAATTGAGATATATAGTTTGTTTATATCCTAATAACTAATTCATGTTGACTTTACATGATTAAAAATAAATGCGCATTTAATTATATAGATACATCGATTTATTCCAACCCCTAATAAGTTTACCTACTCATTAGGGATAGCGAATCAACTAAATAATCAAAATAGTGCATGCTTGATATGATGATTGGATGTGATAGAATTATACTCATGAATAGGGTTTGCAATGACAAATAGAAAAACATATATAAGATAATTATGACTTAAATTAAATTACATAGTTGATATATAAATAAGAATTAAATTTAAATGAAAAATGGAAATGACGGTGCTAATGAAAGGAGGCTCCACAACTCGATATTTGATAAAAATTGTGAAAACATGAAGAATTTTGGGTTTAGAAATGGAAAAAGGGTGAAATAGTTCACAAGGGATCTAGAGGAAGAATTGAAGAATGTTTGGAAGTGTGTACAATGCTATGTCACTCCATTTCTTATATAGGTTCTTTTCATCATGATGTGTACCATAGGTATATGAAATGTATCCTCGATCCGTATCATTTTTACTTAGATAGAAATCATGGCATGCATATCTCACAGATTAAGATGCTTGACCAGGTACACGGTGTGTACTAGTTGTTCACAACTTGTACTCTTCATCTAGCTGTGTTTTTCAAGGAATCCTAATGGATTTATCGCTAATTGGTTTGACTGGAATCACGATGTGGCTAGTCTAGACATGAAATGTTGAGTATTTTTTCCTATTTACTTCATGGAATAGTCATGACTTGGATTCATGATTATGGATAGGCTGTGATCATCAGGTATACGATGTGAACTGTATCATCACAATGTGTACCTAGCCTATTTTTCACCTTTTCTTCCATTGATAAGCGTAATTTATATATATAATTTTTTTCATTTATTCATTGTTTTTAATTCAATTAGTTGATAATTCTCATGGTATGTGTCCAAATTTTTAGGAATAATTGATTCACATGTTTCCAAGGAAGAAAGGGTAAAAAAGGTGAAAAATCCTCCAGCTACATGTCATGATAAGGGAGTTCACATAATGTACCTAAGGATCACATAATAACCCATGTCGTGAACCCAAGATGTGACCATGCCATAAAATTAGAAGGATAAATACACTACACGTTGTCTCAATACTGGACACATTGTGATGGTAGTAAAACTATTTAGTGAGAAATTCATGAGGATTCCATGCAAAATCCTTCTGACGTAGAGTACATGTTGTAAAAAACTGGTACATGTCATGTACCTGGTCAACCTTCTTAATATGTAAAACCTACTTTCCAAGCTTAAGTTACAAAGAAAAATGATTTGGATCAAGGATACATGTTGTGTACCTATAGTACACATTGTGAAGAAAAACCCCAATATACGCAGGGGAGTGGCAGAGCATTTGACCCACACCTAGAAATTCTTATCTTTTTTCTCTCGATACCCTACGTAATATTTTTCATCTTTTCCCATTATGAACCCCAAATTCATCATATTTTAAAATTTTTGTATCAATTCAAGAGCCTTGGAGACTTTTTTATTCAATGCCCTATTTTCGATTCCATAACTAAATGGATGTCCTATTTCTGTCTCAAATAATTAATTTAATTTAAGTCATAATTCTCTTCTGTAAGTTTTTTTCTTTGTCACCTGAAACCACCTTGCATGATTATAATTATATTACATCCATTCAACATATCAATCATGCTCTATTTCTTTTATTTAGTTTTATCGCTAGACCTAAAGAGTATAGATACTTATTAGGGTTAGGGATCAAGCGATGTATCTACATAATTAAATTGACCTTACAGTATAAACATAGAAATTATATTTTCATTAGTAATTATTATATAAACCAATGGTCTATTCCACTTGTGCGAACATCCCTGACCATATGATGTCCATGAAAATGACCCTATCCTATTTAGAGTAGACTATGCTAGGACAACTTCCTTAGGACACATTCTTCTCTAAAGAATCCAAACATAACTCACATACGTCGTCACTATCTCCTCAACATGGAATAACTAACTCCTAGATTTGACTAGGAGGCTATGAAAAAAGTAATCTAGTGATCCCTTTTTTCTTCGTTGATTATGATATAGGATCTTTAAATGGTTATAGTTAACGAATATCATTCACTCAGATACTCACCTTGATTACAACCCCTCAATTATCATTTAATTTCATCCCTAAAATGGTACATATATTTGATACATGGTGGTGTCGTTACATCCTCCATTTTTATCAAATTTATAATTTCTAAATGGTACAAAACATTCAATAACTATATATATGTATTGTAGTGGTTGTACGAGGTCAAATCCACAGTGAGACTGCCATTTTTTGGGGGAAATCTAGTTCCAAAACATATAAGGGAGTCCTTTATAAAAGTCTATATTTTGAAGATTAATCTATGTCCTATTTGGGTATGTCTTTAAATGATAAATGAGGAGTCCAGATGAAGTTGAGTATTATAATGAGGGATTCCCTTTACCCTTAACCTCATAAAGATAATATGTCTTAGTCTGCGAAGCAAAATTGGGTCAGTAGTTTAATTTGGTCATAAACTCCTACTCCTACCTAGGAAGTTGCAATTACATGGGGGACAGATAGAGACAGCCTATGCGAATTATGTTTGGCTTTATTATTGAATAATGTTTCATAAACATGTGGTCATAGCGTAGTCTACTCCTATTAGGTTAGGTTAATTTGATTGACCATCTGTGGTCAGGGATATTTAGAAAAATTGGTTACACCATTGGTTTATATCCTAATTACCAATTCAAATAGACTTCCCATATGTATTCATAATGCTGTATAAAATTATGTAAACACATTTCTTGATCCCTACCTTTAAGAAGATTATCTACTCAATAGAGACAGTGAAAAGACTAAATAAACAAAATAGAGAATTCTTTATATGTTTATTGGTTGTGATATAATTATACTCATGAAATGTGCTTTGGGTTGACAAAGATAAAGACATACAAAAGAGAATTACAACATCAATCAAATTTCTTAATTGAGACATAAATAGGACCTGAATTTAAATGAGGAATGGAAAAGAAAGAAATGAATAAATAAGGCTCCATTTCTCTTGAATTGAAACAAATTGTGAAAACATGATGAATTTGGGGTTTATAGAGGGAAAACTAGAGAAATAGTACATAGGGGATTGAGATGAAGAATATAAGAACATTTGAAAGTCTTCCAAATGCTCTGCTGCTCTGTTGCTTCTATATGCATTTTTTGTCATGATGAGTACCATAGGTATATGACGTGTAGCATTGATCCGCTTTATTTTTCTTTTAATGTATAGATTTCCATTAGTGTATCATGAATTAAGTGGTTGGACTAGGTACATGAAATGTACCTCCTGTTCTCGACGTGAACTCTATGTCTTGCTGGCTTTTGAAAGGAATCCTTGCAGCTTTCTCACTAACATGTTAGACTAGAATCAAAACATGGTCGTTCTAGACACGATGGGTAAAGGCTTTTTCCATTTGGCTTAATGGAATGGTCACAACATGGATTTACGACTTGGGTTGTGTAGTGATCCTTGATTACACGACATGATCTGCAACTTCATGATGTGTACATAACTACTTTTTCAACTTTTCCTCCTTTTCTTCATTGGAAAACTATGAAGCTATTATTTTTAAAAAATTGAACACAAACCACATTCATTATCGACTAATTAAATGTAAAACTATGAATAAATGACTTAAATTATATATATAAATTAGGTTTATCAAATCCCTCCAGAAATGATCAATTTCTTGTCCTCAAGCAATACGTCTCAACACAGATTTCACAAAGTATATGCAATTTTTTAAAAAATAAATATTCAATATTTCCACGTAATTCAATTTATATTTAATCTAAATGGGGTCATGTTTTGGAATTAAACGTTCATAAAATTTTAGTCATTCCTCACAATCTAATTTTCGAAATGAATGCTAGCCTTATAATCATTACATATTTACCATTCCTTATGCTATATGACCAATTTTAGTATATCTCTCCTTTCTTTTCTCACAAAAATATTAGAAGAAAATGTATGTAGAGGTAAGATCCTACCCAAAGTACACGTTCCTATCAATATGCTTGCACTGAATCTACCATCTCCACTATGTGAAGACCAATATCAGATTAATATTGAGGTATTAATCAACCTGGTTCTAATGACTATATGGCTATTGGTCGGTAGTTCAAATGTGAAAAATCAGGCTCAAATAGTAGGGTATGATCAATATTAAAAAAATTGAAAGAACATGTTTGATGACATTACTCCTTCTGGCTGATCAAATCCTTAATCCATCAAATCGGGTCATATCCATATGTATAAGAGTTATGTATAAAATGAAATGATTTTGTTCCTTTCCACTTTATTTTTCATTTTTCATTATTTTAATGATATTCATAGTATATATATCAAATACATTAAATAACTACATATGATCCTTATCGGTCAGGAAAACAGTGATTTTTTTACCTTTCTTGTACACAACCCAGATCAAGTTTTCAATACCTTTGGTATTTTTCAAAGAATAGAATACGAATGAGATAAAAATGGTATATGGTCACAACATCAAAGTTAGGTGATCACATATTACATCTCTAAAAGTGGAAGCATCCCATACTATATGAATGTATCCCACACACTTGTTCAAATATATCAATAAGCAATGTACAAGGAGTAGGGTATGAATGGAAATAGGGTTGAAATAGATTCATTATAATAGTTCATTCATGGAAATGATGGTCTAAACAAAGGATATATGTCAGGTGGGTCTCAAGAGAATTTTCTATCAAAGAGTGCCTCAATCATTATAATTTTATACTTTTTCAGTTATTGCTTTGAGAAGATCTTAGTGAAATTTCTAGTTGGTTTACATTCCCTAGGTATCTATCATGATATATAATTATATGATAATATTCTATTGAAGGTCAAGAGTTATAATGATTAATGATAATCACATACAAACTAGCAATCACAAAGGGAATAAATCTTCTGGTGTGGGTAAATTAATCATAATTTCAAACATTTTGAATTTGAATTAATTCTATAAACATATAAATCAATCAAAACATTTCTAAATAGTAGTGAATGGTGGTCCGTAACACTTTTCCACTTATCATTTTCTTTTATTACAAGGGAATAATTAATTTTTATTTAAAGCATGCTTATTATTTTGAAAAATGTCTCCTAGACAAGTGAGACCAATAAGAAATTCAAGTCTATCAGCGTTGAAACAATGTGAAGACACCCACACACATAGTAAGTGATAGTATCCCCACTGTCAATGAAATGATTATGGGATCAGTGTGGAAGTTAATTATAATGACATGGAAATAGAATATTGGATAAAATTAAAATAAGAGGGAATCAGGAGCTCCCTTATACAAGTGGTATGCTATGGGGGTTCTTGAGCTATTGCAGTTTAAAAAACCAATGTACATGTACAAGTGTTAGAAAATGAAATCCAACACTATATAACAAATATTAGTTCCTAGGTATAAACATTTGGAATAATATAGAAAAAAGGATGCCACACAGAGTGATAAAGTGGGATATCCATTTTATTTAAATTGTTATAGTTTTACAATGTAGCTTCATGAAAGACATAAAATTAAGAAAAAAAAAAGAATTGAAAAATACATGGAAATGATGACTTGACAAAACAAGAGATGAACTATTGGTTTCTTCACATAAAGAGCTTACCAAACATCATCTTCTTGATGGGTCGACGAAGATTATTCATAGATGGTCCACCAGATTAGTTTCTCCTTCGCCTCTTACAGCTACTAGAGGCTGCATCCTCAAGCCTGTGTGCTTTCTTCAGTGAATTAATCTATTTGGCCACAGCCGTATGAGCATGAATGAGGTGTGGTATGAATTGAACCATTAATTTCAGTGGCTGGTGGTGGTGGTGAATTTTTAGTGTCTAATCATGAATCTTTTGGGACACATTGATGACTTTATCATGTACCCTTTATTCTATGATCCCTGTAGGGAATGTACGGTTTTGGATGGTATAAGATTCTAAAGAGATTGACATGTTAATGATACAAAGAAAATATATAGAAATAAAAACAAAATAGAACATAATAATTATATCCCATGTATATAAACATCATAAGTCTTCAAAAAGGTGCTAAATAAAATGATGAAACAAAAACCCAACCAACTACATGAAAATTACCCAAAAATTAAAAAAGATATAGCACTATCAGATCAGGGTTCAATGGAAAAAATATCCTCCAGCATCATCTAACTACCTGGAATCTGAACTACATAGTTGTGCATATTATTGTCAGTAACAGTAGGAGTATAGGATGAATGCGAAGCTATGATGGATGGTGTGTAGTGGAAGTAGGTAGATGGGTTAGGGTGTATAGTAGGGAAGTACCGATCTGTAATAGGGCCATGTGTTTGGCAGTTGGATCAACAAATGATATCTTGGGGATGGGCTCAGTGGCAACAACCTTGCCTCTCCAAACTTGCTTCGGCAAGAACTCATGTTGGGTGGAAAGGATGGTGACATCGGGAAGGAGGTCCAGTTGGTTGGAAAGGGCTGGGGGAATGTTAGAGGATAAAGGTCTAGTTGGGGTGGTAGATGGTGAAAGGGTAAATGTAGTGATCTCAATTAATGGGAGATGAAGGTGGGTTCAATATTTGGCATGGATTCCCAAAATGCAATAGATATTGACCTTGATATTGCTAAGGTTGTGAAAGGATGGTTGTGATTTGGTCGATGGGGTGACATATGAGGTGGTTGTGGGTATGGATATAATAGGTGTTGCTGTATGATGAGGCCGTGGATGGTCTACTACTGCTGCTCCAGCTATCTACTCTTGTGGTGCGGCCACTTGGATGCCTAGTGCCCAAAAGTAAATATCATTCTATCTCAGAAGAATACGAATCTTATGGAGAAATAGAAGCTAAATCATCTTAATGGGACCAATTGAGGCGAGGGGAAGAGATGCATCAATGATTCCAAGGTACATGGCTAGGTGGCTGATGAAGGATCCAACCATGAGTGTTCCCCAATTCTGTTAAGTCAGGACTTTGAAGAATGAAGTGAAATGGAAGCTGGTAGAATCAATATTTCCATCCGACTGATGCTACCAGGGGTCTCTCCAAGTGTAAAATAGCCATGCGCCATGGATCTATGCCAGATGCGCAAATATAATACATGTAACTGAGTCGACATTTTGAGTTGAGGGTCGTGATGATAAATGGGGTCACATGTGATGAGGGGCCGTATTTTTGGTGTTGTATCGCAGTCTTTTCAAGTCCGTAGGATGGGATAACCATCAGAGATAACAAACACCTTAGTGTATAAACTGATCTTGACACCGAATTTAGAAAAACCAAGATGCTGAGGTCTATCGCTAAGACAAAAATATAGGATGTCAATGATTATCTCAAACATTTCCAATAACTCAATGAATATCTACTTGTACATATCCTCCCATAATTCAATAATTATGTCAATATGTAAATACTCTAAGAGGTGCATCACATATTTAGAAACCTTTAACTTGGAATGCATGTATTTTGCTAACATTTTGTTGGTTCACATCAGATTTTTCTTGTAAGTGAAGAATATTTACTCAATCATGTGGGTTGCTGAAGTAGATAACCGAGTGAAAATATAGGTTATAATCAGTGGAAGTAGAGGAGGAATTTCCCTGATAATTGGGCATAGAATGTGGGTACATAACAACTGGTTTCTAGATCATAGATTTTAAGGAGGAATTAGATGGTTGGGAATCAGGATTGGATTGCTCAGTCCACTCCATGTATGTAGGAGGGTGGTGCACAAGGTGGGTGATGGTTGTGATGTAGAGGAGAGAATGTTGGATATTTTCATGGTTGGGCGGTTGGGGTAGAGGATATAGGTGGTGGGAGGGAGTCACTAGGAAATATGTAAGGGTGAGGGGCATGTGTTTGAGAGTGGAGGAGGTGGTCGGAGCCCTGGTTCAGGTGCAATGGGAGAGTGGGAGTTGGGGTGATGAGGGGTCTCATGGAAAAGTGTTACAGGTCAGAACTGGCGGTTCACAACCTACGATTTTTTAAAAATAGAACTGACCTTGTACACGATGTGTACAGGTGAGTCACATCCTATATGGGGAATAAAATTTGGAATTTCAGTTGAAAAAGAGACACATCCTGAACACTGTGTACACGCCGTGTACTAAACTGTGTCTGACCCATTTTTTCTATTCCTTCCACACCTCATCCTCATTTATACTTGATATTCTTGTACAGCTATCCTAATATAACTTAGCTAAAATTTATTAACCTATGTTTCCTTTGATTCAACACTTCCTTTATATTTGCGATCTTGAATCCTTTAATGTTTAGTAGAGCTTGAGGTTGAGGACACAACATTCATGGAATAACTCTTGAAATATCTTCAACCATTTCCCATTCACCATGAATTGTGGTCCTTTGTCTCATTGAATTTCAATTTATCCATAAGGAAAAACTAAGACAACCTCAAAAGGACCATACCATCTTGACTTCATCTTTCATATAAATTGATTTAATCATGAATTGAACAACAAAACCTGATTCTATGGGATGAATGTACATATTGTAATACATAGGTATTTCCATTTCCCTATTTTTATTCCTTGTAAATCCTTGAATTTTGATACAAATCTATTCCTATTTACTCCAAGGATGTTAACTATAATAATGATTCCTCTCTATCCTTTTTTAAATCTAGATTCATATTTTTAATTTCATGGAATGAATCATGATCTAGCTCCACCATAAGATGACATGGTTTACTATAATCTAGTATAAATGGGGTGGTTCATATGGGTGTTTTGTATTCGATTTTGTACTTCCATAATGCATCATACAACATCAGGGTCCAACCACCTATACTGGTGTTTATAGTTTTCTCAATGAATTGTTTAACCTCATTGTTTGACAATTCGACTTTCCCACTAGTTTTTTGGTGATAGGGAGTTATGGTGTAGTAGATAATACCATATTTTTTATTCATTTTTTCACATTCTAATTTGAGATATGTTTTCTCGAATCACTGATGAGTAATCAAAGAAATCCAAAACATTAAAACACATTTTATTAATGAAAATTCATGACTACCTTTTATGTGCAATGTGATGTTGCTTTGACTTCAACCAATTTTGAGACATTATCTACTGTAACCAAAATTAAATTACTTTTATGTGACATGGGGAATGGCCTCATAATGTAGTTTCCACATATGTAAGAAATTAAAACTTCTATAATGGGGTTTTTTTGTCTCTTATTTCTTCTAATAATGTACCCTCTTCATTGACATCAACCACATTGAAGGAAAAATCCCCTAGCATCGTGATGCAATGAGGGTTAGATAAATCCAGTTTGTAGGATCTTAGCCACTATACGCTTAGGCCCGTGATTCCCTCCAGTTAGAGAAGTGTGGCAAACTTCGATCACATTTTTATTCTCTTCTTCTATATATCAAAATTATAAAATACCATTGAAAAAATGATTGAATAACATAGGTTCGTCCCAAAAGTAGTTCTTGGAATATGATAAACAAATTTTCTACTGCTGATGTGAGAGATCATGATAGAGAAATAATGTGGTAATATAGTTGGCCATGTCTAAGAACCAGGGTCAAGTCTTGAAACTATATAGTGTCACATTCAATAAATATACTTCAATATCAAAATCATCATCATATTTAATGATGGTCAGGGGTAATCAAGAGAGGTGGTCTGCAATGACATTTGTTGTTCCATTGGTGTCCATGATTATGATGTCAAACTCTTGAAATAAAAGAATCCAACATATCAGTCTTGGGTTTTCATCATTTTTATTCATTAGGTATCAAAATTTGGTATGATCAATATGTTCAATGACTTTGGATAGAATGTGGTATGAATATAACTTTTCAAAGGCATATATGATTGCCAATAGATCCTTCTCTATAGTCATATTATTGAACAAGGATTCATTTAATGTATGGATGGAATAATATATTGGATAACATGTGTTTTCAATGTGTTGTCTGAGAACATCTCATATAGCTTGGTCATTGGAATCACACATAAGCTCAAACTATTTTTCTCAGTTTGGTGTAATGATAACTAGAGATGAAATAAAATTAATTTTTAGTGTTTCAAAATCTTTTCAATGGTGTTCATTTAATTCTAAAGTAAACTATTTTGATAAAAACAATGTTTCTCGATGTACGACTTTAGAGAAATATTTTACAAAGTGTATGTTGAACCCACCATGACCAATGAAACTTCTGATACATTTAACTGTTGATGGTTCTGGTAGATAATTGATAACATTGATCTTTTCCAGATCAACATAAATAATTTATTTGGAAATCGTCTATCCCAGTACAATTCCTCCCTATACCATGAAGTGAAATTTTTCCCTATTTAGTAGTAATATTTTCTCCCAGCATTGGATAACCGGTTCTAAATTTCTTAGACATAAATTAAATGATCTCCCATAGACTGAGAAATCATGCATGAATATTTTGGGAAATTATTTATCCAAATCATGAAATATGAGTGTTATGCATATTGGTAATTTTTTTGGTGAATTAGACATACGAAATGACACATGTCTATATAGAAAAGTACCAAATGGGATGATGAAGGTGGTTTTTGTCCAATCAGTAGGGTCAAATGCAATTTGATTTTATCTTGAATATCCATCCATAAAATATTAAAATATTTCACTTCTATTATCTATATAATTTGATTCATAAATGATTAGGTTAAATGATCATTACTTGTTTCTGAATTTGACCATCTATAATCCACACAAAATCATCATCTAGTGATAGTGCATGTTGAAATGAGTTCATTATCAGCTATCTGTTCTATAGTGAGTCCACATTTTTTGGTAACTACATAATGAAGACTCACCCTTTATGTATTCAAGATATGAATTATTATTCTATCCTCCATAATATTTAGTACTTCATTATTGACAACCTCCTTCTTTGGTTGCATGATCCGACTAGGAGGTTGCCTTTTCGGGGTTTCATCCTCTTCCAATATAATTTGATGGGTTCTCTCAGAAGGAATTATCCCCTTAATACCCACCACTCCCTATGAAATTGATTGATTTTGTCTTTTTAGGATGTAGAAAAAAACATCCTAAGCCTGGGATAGTTCGGTGTTGATAATGATGGGTGAAGAGAACGACTCTCTTATGTATGAGTAATTCAATGTACTGGGTAAGGATTCAAGTCAAACTGGGGTGGATGAATAAAGTATGGAAGAAATGGTGGCATTGTATCTTTGTTGAGTGGATTAATATTGTTAACTTCCTCAAAGTCATAGCCTTCTTCCTTTTCTGAACATGAATTATTTGTATCATCCACAAAAGCCATGTACTCCTCTCTTTGTTGAGCGACATAGATAGAGTTAAGGTCCACCATATCATCTCAATGTAGTGCAACCTCTATCTTGTTAAACACTACTTGTTCTTATCTGAATATCAATATGTGACATCCTTTATTAACATCAATAAAGACCTTTCTTATCGCCCAAAAGGTTTTTCCAAGAATGACTGATACATCTCCATCCTTTCCATGTCCAAACCTAGACAGTCTGCTTGTAAAATGTACTTTCTACCTTTAACCAAAACATATTGAAGAATACCAATTGTGTAATCAACTGAATTATCAAACTAACAGATATTCTACCATTTTTTCCTTGATCCCTTGGATTTCATGTTTTTTTAAAACACTCATCGGCACCAGGTTTATTCTAGGTCCAGGATCATAGAGTGGTGTTCCAATTTTTCACTCTCCTACCGCACAAGGGATTCAAAAGCTATCTAGATCTCTCTTCATTGGTGGGATTTTTTTCTGTAAAAAAGTATAGAATTTTTCATTTTATGAGACGGCTCCCATATCTTATATATTTCTCTTATTTGATAGAATATCTTTGAGAAATTTTTCACAAACAAGAATTTGGGCGATTGCTTTAGAAAAAGGAATATTGATATGCAATTGTTTGAACATTTTGAGGAATTTGTAATACCGATCCTTATGCATACCTTTCCTTGAACATTCCAGAAATGTAGGAGGTGCTTTGTATGATGGTGGGTCTACATAAATGGGTTCCTCCTATATTCTGTGTATCTCTCCTTCTCAGCTGCTATTGCTTCTTATGGTGTTGTTTGAATTCCTTCCTCTTCTTCTTTCTATTTTTTTAGGGATCATCATTTGGACTCATTTCCTTTTGTTTCTAGAAATATATCAGTTTTCTTCTCCTCAATACTTATGTCTTAGATTACTTTGGGGGTATGTCTTGGTGATACCTTATAGAGTACCCAGTAATCTTTCAAATATTGTTTTGATATTTCCCCCATTTGAATCTCCAAGTTTCTCAAAGGTGCTCACTAGTTTTGAATCCTTGTCTCCTCTGTGGTAATCAAATGAAACAATAAAAAAAGGATGTTAGGAGGTTCCCCAGTTTACTTTGAAGTGTTGGATGTGGCACTTGTGGTCTTGGCTGGGTAGGATGAATTTTTTTTTGGGGACTTGGAAAGGGTTGTTGTGGATATGTATACTAGTGTGGTCTTAATAATGGGTTCATTGGGGGATAACCTGGTTGTCCATGGTTGTGAAACTTGGATTGACAACTAAGCTTCTAAAAATATCCTTGATTGTATTGAGGATGATGTTGAGTAGGCCTATGGTAATAAAATGGAGGTTGTTGCTGCTGCTGAAATGGAAGTTTTTGATGATTCTAATTAACATAATTACGATCATGTGGTTATTCATATCCCGATTTTCAATCTTGATACAGGTTTGGTCCACTTCACATCTCCATAACATGGGTAAGAGGGGGTTTTTTGGTTGGTATCTTAAATGACTCAACATTCTTGGTTAGCTGCCAAATTGTGTTGATTACTAGGTGGTCTAATCAATTTTTGGATTCCACATCCGGGTGGTCCACGTTTAGATTTCCATAGACTAGAATTGTGGGATTATTCATCCAAAATAGCTCTTCATTTTTTTTGATTTTTTAAACATCAATCCTCCCTCAGCGGCAACATCAATGACTGTTTGTGCAACTAGTTAGAGTCATTGATATAAGGTTTCCATTTGAATAAATGAGTCAGGTCCATGATTTGAACTCTTCCTCATTACATATTTGAATAAATCCCAAGATTACCATGATTATTCTCCATCCTCTTGTTTAATTCCCTGAATGTCATTATAGAGAATCCATTTCTGGATCAGTGGAAATTATTTATCGATAATCGTTTTTGCAAGTTCATCGCAATTCTTAATTAACTCGAATGAATTCCTTTTGAGACAGTATTTTCCTCATTACTTGACTGAAAAAGGGATGACATAAAATGTTATAGAATAAGATGATACTACCTCATTGATAAATGCATCAAAAACTTCCATGAATCTAGAAATATGTTCTTTGGGGTCTTCACCTTGAAGACTACTGAACTACCCCATGTTTTGGATCATGTGAATGAGACTAGGTTTAATTTCAAAGATGTTGTCTATGATATGTGGTCACTAAATTCTTAGTGTTTCAACATGGAACTATGGTAAACCATAGTCCATAATGGTCTTCTCTGGGTGCATCAGGTTCTCCATTATTTTATGGGGGTTTAGTGGGTTTGGTCCTATAGGGTGATGTTGCTCATCCATCACTGACTCACAATGGGAAGAAATATGACTTTAGATCTCATGATTAAAAAACATGGATTCAAGTGATTCGGTATTTCTTGATTGGGTCATGGTACCTTGTTACATGTACTAAAAAATGAAAAAAACTCAAGGGCATCATGAAGGAAGGGGATGTGGGAAAGGTAATCCAAGGGTAGAAAACTAGATCTATTTCTTCCTAAGAACATACCCTCCCTATCAGCAATACTAGAAATTTGATGCACCCATGTCGCAGTGTCATTACATCCTCCGGCATGTATCAAATATATAAATTATAAATTGTCCCAAAATTTCACTAACTACAGAGAAGTATTGTAGTGGCAGTACGTGGATGAATCCACAGGGAGACTGTCGTTTTATTTTGGGGAAATATAGTTTGTAAACATATAAGGGGGTCCTTTCTGGAAGTCTCTATTATGGATTTTGATCTATTTTCGATTTTGGTATGACTTTAAATGACAAAAGAGGTTTCGAGATCATGAAGAGTATCTATGTGGAGTATTTTCTTTCACTCTAACCTTGGAAAGATCCTATGTCTTATTCTGTGAACCAAACATGGGTCACTAGTTGACTTTGGTCTTAACATCAATGTCATACCGATGAAGTAGCTATTCCATCGTTGGTAAATTTCTATGTCCGAGGTGCATTATGGTTGGATTATCCAGGGAATAAAGATACATAATTTAGTGATCAGATATTAGTTTACTCCAATTAGGATAGGGTTGTATGTTTAACCATCCCTTGGTCAGGATTATATCTTAATTACTAATTTAAATAGACTTTCCATTTTTAGAATTAAATTTTTATTTAATTATTCATATATATCAATTGATCCCTACCCCTTGGAAATTTATCCACTCATTATGGATATAGGAACAACTAAATAAACAAAATATAGAATTCTTGATATATTTATTAGCTGTGATAGAATTATTCACATGCTAGGGGGTTTGGGAGGAAAAAGAGAAAAACATACACAAGATAATTGTGACTTAAATTAGAATAATAAATTGAGATAGAAATAGAACATGAATTTGAATGTGGAATGGAAAATAAAGAACTAAATAAAGGAGGCTCTATAACTCTTCAATTGAAAAAAATTGTGAAATGATGATGAATTTTGGGTTTAGAAAATGAAAAAGGGTGAAATAGTGTGAAGGGGATTGAGAAGAAGAAGAGAAGCATGTTTGGAAGTGAGTAAAATTCTAAGATACTCTATATCATATGTAGGAGTTTTTTCATGACGTGTACCTTAGGTACACGTTGTGTATCCTTGATTTGAGTCATTTGTTTCTGCATATCTAGTGTGGAACGTAGGTCTGACAGATTAATAGGTTTTACCAGGTACACATCGTGTACCAGTTTTCCACAATATGTTCTCTACGTCTAGCTAGATTTTGTGTGGGATCCTGATAGATTTGTCTCTAACTGGTTTGAGTGGCAGCATGATGTGGTTGGACTGGACACAACACGTAGAGCATTTTTCCGTCTGGCTATGTGGCATGGTCATGAATTGTCTTCATGACTTTGTTTAGGCTGTGATCATAAGGTGCAGGATGGGAACTACATCATCATAATGAGTAGTTGTCCATTTTCACACCTTTTATTCCATTTCATCCTTGGAAACTTATGAATATTTTATTTTTGAAAAATTGGACACATATCATGTGCATTACTGACTAATTAAATGAACAATTAATAACAATTATAGAAAAATAAATATTTAAATTAAACTTATCGTGGGACCTATATATCCCTCTAATATATTGGGTAAAGATATATTTCTTATGATATTGACTAATATGGTATTGGGAATGAACCTTTACTACTATGATTACAATGGTAGTGAACCATGACAACCTAGATGGCATGAGGAGTGAACAAATTCTTCTATGTTGGAAATGGGAGTGAACCATGACAACCAAAATGGTATAAATATTGAAACCACACTACTATTATGATATTGTATGTGAATCCTTTAATACCATGGAAATCATATTATATGATAATGGGTCTTCCACAATCTCATATTTTTTTCTAATGTTGTGCTTTTCTGAATTATGCTGTTAATTATATTATGATTCAGGTATTATGAGTTTCCAATCATTATTATGATATCTAATATGAATGGTGTGATCTTAAAATGTTATTCTGAAGTTCCATACCCTTAGTTCATGTTATTCTTACTCATTTCCTTTATTTACCCTTACAAAGAATCTAAGCTCACCCCTTCTAATGTTTCTATTCGATGGCTACAAATAAAGGATTTACGTAGAAGTAATAATGGTGTTGATATTTATTGGGAGATCTTGGGGATAATTAAATAGGTTAGATGATTTTTATTCATAGTTTCCAAAGACACGAAACTATTATTCTCTTGTAGCAAGTATTATTGTAATGTACCAAATATTCATCTAAAATGATGTAATATACATGTATGTTAATCCTTGGTCGTTATAGTTAGTATTAATGGAAATGTTTATTCACATTTTGGAAATTAGACAAGAAATCAATAGATATATCCCCAGGTATATTTATAAAGATATTTTTAGGGATGTATCTAAGGAAATGTATAAGGATGAGTAAATGTTTGGGAAAAGGTTCCAGAATTTTAGTAATGGATAATATGAGTGGTTTTCTAGAAATACAACCCTGTATGGATAATAAAAGTGTATGTGGATCTAAAAATATGTACTTAGGAATAATAACTCTGAAACGGTGTTTTTGGCCTGACTCGGGGTAATCTGGTACACAACAACGGGCCTTGATCCACAAAAATTTTGAATCATCCCGGGGATATACTTTGGGAATTCACAAACTCTTCACGTACAATCAAGATGAATTTAATTATATGATGTCTATAAAAATCATATGATGATCCCAGGGTTTCATAGATTAAGTAATGTATCATTATTTAGATATCCTTTATGAAATTATTTTTTTGACTATGTGGTTTTTTATTTGATAAGTAATGATCACAATATGCTTCTAGTTTTTATCTATAGAGATAACCAGAAAGAACTTGATTAATGTTGAATGTGATGGATGACTTGCTGATGATAAGTCAAGTGGGATGATTATTCGCGTGAAAGATGTTGTGATCAAGCCTAATTAGTTTTTATGGAACGTGATTAATAATGTGTAACTTAACCAACTCTCAGACTCACCATGGAATGGAAAGGAGTTCATTGACAATTTGGGTAATGAAAACTGTGAAGGAAAAATATTCTATTTACAATGTGTCAAGAATGAGTAAAGAATCAACTAATTGGTTGTATTAAAGGAAAAACAAATCTGTATTTACTGTTGTAAAAAAGGATAAAAAGGAAGTGACATGATGGAAAAAATGAAGAGTTCAGTTGTTAGAATGGGTGAGAATATAGGCCACCCAAAGGCATCATCAAAGGTTAAGAGTTTTAATTATGTAATAAATGGTCATTATGCAACTCAATGCACCAATTGGAAATCTCCTAAAGAGAATAAGAAATGACATAAAAGTATCAGTTAGAATGATGATGATGATAATACTATTGATGAAATGTTAAAGGAAAGAGTTATTATGATGAGGTAGCCTTATCCATGGAAAATTGACATGAATTTTAAGGTATCCTTATAATACTCTTTATAAGGGAAATCCCCATAACTTATGATGAAATCCCCTTACTTTTTTTTTGATGTGGTAGCCTTGTAAATGGGTATTTTTTGGGGATTTTATTTTTGTTATGATTAAATACCCACACCATAAAAATTTGTCAAGGGGAATGGTAAAGTGATTTCATATCACTTTTTATTTCTGTGAGATTCATGCTATGATTTCCACTCTTTTCATTTGTGCAGTGTATTTACTATGCATGATTTTATTCTAGGTATATTATAAATAAATTTATGGGTCTTAAAATATTAATTTTATTATCTTTACTTCATGGGGATTAATTTTTTAATGTTACCAAATATGTGAAATAGTGTTGTCTCAATTTTCATTCCTTGAGAATCATGTTTTTTTATTCACCCAAATTCTATTTAAAGACGTATATAATTCCATTTTACATGTTTCGACTTCAATTTAATTCATTTAATGATATTTTATGTTTAATTTAATTTAATTTTCTGTCCTGGAGAGTATGATCCCATGTTACCATGTTATAAGATTTCATTGAGACAATCTCATCACTTTTCAAGAATGTTTTGGTTTATGAAACCTTTGAAGAAATTTTAGTATCCATCTCTCAAAAAAATTCATGAATAGTTTTATACTCCAATTTTTAATGATTTATTCATATATTGGTACATTTTCATCCACAATTTGTTACATAATATTGTTTTGAAATTGATTTAAAGAAATCCCAACATCACCCTCTCTTCGGTTGGAATTTTTTTCCTTTAAATCCAATCTTTATGAAAAGGTTTTCGAAAAATAATATAAGAATATCATATAATCATTAAAAGGAATTTTTACAGTTTTATTCTTTCACCCAAGATTTCAAACGAATCTTATTTTCTCTTCTAATTGTGTAATTTTTCTATCATTATTACAATGAAAAATGAATATTCTTTTTAACTTTTAAGACATGTATAGATATCCCCACTATTATTATTTTGAAGCTTCCTTTTCATTTTTAAATAGATAATTTTTAATAAGATGTTTTGAAATTTAATTATCAAGGAATTTTTTTTCAAAATGTTCCCAAGTTTCTTTTATATTTTATCAATTATTTTTTCCAAAATGTATTCAAGAATTACATAAAAGTTTTCAAATTATTTTCAAATAAATTGGTTTCAAAACAATTTCATGATTATATCATATGTTTTCAAGTAAAATGGTTTTTAAAATTTTTTAATATTTATTTATTGTTGTTCAAAATTTTATCAATAAAAAAGTATTAAATTTTTTATGAATAATTTATTATTTTTGATGGAATAACATATTCAATTTTATTTGAAGTCTTATTTATAAGTTTTCAACGTAGTTTTTTAAGAATGTTTTTTAAATGGTTTTATGTAATTAAAAAATTTCAAATAAGAAATGATATTTTCCTTAGGAAACGATTTTGAAAGTTATTTTAAATTTATTTCCCATCTAATATGACCTCTGTTGGTGTTACTCATTCTATTGTTGGAAATGATCTAAAGGTTACTTTCATATTATTTCTATGAATGTGTTATGATTAATGTAATTTCTTTTAAGAAACATGTTTCTCCGTAATAGGTTATAGGTATATGATAACCATTTTTATTTCATGGGTTATATGATTATGAAATCTACATATCTATCATGGGTTATATTATTTTTTAGTCCACCTCTTTTTTTGGGTTATGTTTATGATGAAATTAATATGAATCCTATCTTTTTTAAAAGGTTATGATATGATTACATGTTTATAATACCGATATCACTTCATGGGTTATGATATGATTGTTAATTATCCTGTGGAACATTTATGTATGATTTTATTAATAGATGGGTGGGACCTACATCTCCCTCCAAAGCATTGGGTAGAGATTTATATATAATGAGATAGACTAATATGGTCTTGTGAATGAACATTGATTATTAATATATCCATTGGAGTGAACTATGACTACCAAGATGGAATAAGAAGTGAACTCATGATAATAATATGTAAATGGGAGTGAACCATGACTACTAATATGGTATGGGGAGTGATCCCATTTGACCATAATGGCCATGGTAGTGATCCCTTGGATTCAATGGAAGTCATATTATATGTTTATATGTCTTTCATAATCCCATGTTTTATTACTACATTTTGATTTCATGAATTATCATCTTAATTATATGAAGATCCATGTCTTATGAGTTTCCACATTTTTTGTATGATATCTAATAAGAATGTCATGATATTCAATTGTTATACTTAGGTTCCACACCCTTATTGCATGTTATACTTACAAATTTACTTTATTTAACCTTAATGAGAATTTGAGCTCATCCCTACATATGGTTCCATTCCCTTGGTTATGAAGAATGGTTTCAGGTATATTTAAAAAAGGGGATGATCATTATTGGAGATGTTGAATATCTATCACCGTGATAGAATATTATGATTCCATGTTTCCAAAGACAAAAAAATTGTTACTTTCCTTAGTAATGTATTATAATAATCTACTGAATAATAATCTAAAATGGTGTAATATTCATGTATTTTATGACCGAGTATCCATACAATTCCATTGACAATGTCTCTAATGTTTTATAGCTGCACTGGTACCATGCGGACTTGTTTCACACTTTTTAACCCCGGGAGGTTGAGTTAGATATTGATGGTTATTTTCAGGATTAACCTCTATATACATCATTAATATGAGTATGAAGGATCTATGTTGCTGGTATGTAAAATTAATAGGGGTTCTATGTAAGAATGAACATAAAAAAGATGAGACCTAGGATTAGGGGACCAATGTTCATGCCCATTGGTCGGGTTAGTTCTAATTTTTTTTCTGCCCTTGGATGTTGAACTCAAGGACAAGTTCCTTTAAGGGGGAATACTGTAAGATCATACTTTTTCAATTAGGTATGGATCCTTTAAATTAGGTATTATTTTTTATTTTGGACCAATAGTGGATGTATAATGAGTTAATTGTGGTTTTGTGAGGGGATTTTTGGGGCTTATTTAGAGCATGGAACCTTAATAGATGGTAAAAGTACAGCATACCCATGGTTAGTAGAAATTGCAAGGGTCAGTTCGCATGGTTTCCTAAACTATGCGAGTGCTAGATAGAGGGTTGAAGTAGGGCACACTATTTCCCCAAACATGCTATAGGGTTATCATGACCACAAGAATAGAACAAACAAAAGACAAGATGTACCAATTGTTAGTGAAACCATGATGGGTCCCCCTTGAGACAGTTTCAGGTGCCCGATTGGCTTATAGTTTGGGAAACCATGTAGAAAAACCACACACCCCTTAAATTTTGGGTGAAATTTCCAAATTTTACCTAATTTATATTATACTCAAACACACCTCTCATTTATTATCTAGAGTAAAAAATAGGCTCTCTCCTCCCATATGATCTCCTAAAACACACATGGCTAGGTTCTTTAATAACATCTTCATTCAGTGTTTGATAAAAGAACCATTCGTCAATTTAGATTCCAAGAGGTAAGCTAAACATTTACCTTATTCCTTTCTCTTTTTTCCCTTTCTCTAGATGAAGTTATTGAGGCACATGATCATATGATCTATTTTTATGGTTTTTTTTACCATATATTTCTTTTAATCAAGGGAAAACTGACAAATGATGTTGGATGGGGAGTGTTTTATGAGAATAGTGTAGGTGGTTTATGACTCATCCATCAAGTGTCATAATGTTATAAACATACATCATTTTCTGTATGCCAATTTCATCAGTCATTTCCTATTTATTCAAGTTTCATGATTATAATCATGATGATAATGTTATAGAGACCATATTATATGTTTCCTTCATCCTTGGATTTTACATGCGCAAAATTTACCACCCCAAGAATCTTTTCTTTACTAAATATACCTTTAGTTGCTTGTAATCACAATATGTGTCACCATTAAGGGGTGATTTTACTTGACAATCATAATGGTAAGCATTATAATTAAATGAATGTTTTGTTAATGGTGATTAAATTATATGTGTATGTCACTTATTCCAACTATGGTAAGTTCTTAATTAATTAATGAACCTTAAAATAGAAATTTTAAAGTATATATTTATATATAAATTGGAATATTTAAATGTTAATTAAATAATAAATGGTTGCATGTTTGTTAAACCCCATTCCATTAATAATGGGTGGTAGATGATAGAACAAAATTAATTTATTATTATTTATATAAACCAATGAAAAATTTGATGTATTCTTAGCCTTCTTACACTAATGAAGGGAAACACCATGAACCAAATGAATTATTAAATGAAAAGATTATTAATGGAAACATTCGTTAAATGAATCAAGCATATGATGCTTATTTCATATAGACCTATTCATTATCATAAGAGTGATCAAACAAAAGATATTATTGGATTCTATAAATAATTACATGAGCATACTGGATTCCAATCTGATTTATGGATCCCAGTTTCTAAGGGGGAGACCCACCTTGAAACCCATTCCTTGAATTTTCGTAAATTCATTAAATGATTCCATATAATACCTCAATTTTAATTATAGGAAACCTTGGATACACTCCTTGGATCCATCATGACTTCTACATATATGTGGCACCATAGATTCACTCAACTAGCCAGTCATTTCATATCCCATTTTTAACATGGATGAGTTCCTTGGACATGATGAGAATCATAATAAAGTGGAATGTCATGGGTGATTCCCATTGGATAATTTGTATACACCTTTTCAAGGATACAGATCATTACTCAGTTTGTTTGACACCTTTGGTCAATGATACCTTGGTTATTACCTTGGATCATCTTCATTATTATCATCATTACAGGATTTCTTATTAAAGATTGGATCCTTTACTATTAATATAATTATATGATGTCAATGCGGGTCACAACTCAAATGAATTATTATATAAAATTGTCTTAAAGTAATTAAATAAATTATATCAGGTTTAGAGACATTACCATATGAGGATAAAACATGTATCTGGGTGTTTACTTTGTTACACTATCTTACTTTTGCACACACACACACATATTCATGCACACTTGGTTTAGATTATAATTCAGAGACTCTGTGGTGTAGAAACCATTGGGGGTATCATATTAAGATTAATCTCACACCCATTCCTGGCTATTGTTGGTACATAGGTGGATTAAATGTATACTGGTGTTGAAAAAGGGAATCAACCCGCCTTGGACACCTAAATTTTATTTCATTAATTTGGATCGATATCGGTTGAAGATAAAATAGGCTGTAGTCAAGATATTGTATAATTTTGTTATTAATTTTTCTTCATTATGTAGAATATATTTCCTACTTCCATTTATAACTATATCTAATTTTTAATACACATGACATACATTATCACAGTTTGTATTATTATTATTAGTTTCATATGTTATTTATTGTTTGTCTCTTTTTC
>CAUJRU010004017.1:0-25692 GCA_963277665.1 Viscum album | reverse complement strand
AGTTCCACAACTGTTCATAATTTTATATTCTAGAAATATGAAAATATTCTGTGTAGTATTAATTTTTTTATCCTTTTTATTAAATTTGAATTTAATAATGTTATCCTATTTATCCAACATTTCTTGGTAAGCCATAAGACTCATTAAATTTTTTTGATCCTTCTACCATTATGGGATAAAGATAAAATTTATTTATTTTAATATATTTATATATTTTATTGGTTTTATATGATATATGGACAATAACATCTATAAATTATTATTAATTATTGATATAAATTTTAGTTCAATTTTTTTTAAATAATGATTATATGGGTGATTTTTGAAAATTTATAGTTCAATGAAGACATAACTGAAGAATCTCGAAAAACAACCATTTAAGGAATATTAACATAGTATGGAATTAGTAGTTTCATTCTTATACACTATTCGATAAATACAAACTATTAATTCAATAGAATTCAAGAATTGAAAAAATTCATAGATACATTAATGGATAACTAAACAAGAATTTTAACAATATATTTTTCTTAGAAAATGGGGTATGTGGGAATTTTAGGGTTATGTGTTTGGTTTAAAAATCATGCATTTAGAAAAAATATAAAATATTTTTTATAAAAACAATAATTATTATTCATTATTCTCTAATAAGACCCTAACATATATATTACATAGTTTATTGTATATCTATAATTATTTTTAGGTGTTTACAACATTTCATCATGAATATATCTTTATAAATTGATATATTTTCAACATGTTTATGTTAAGGGATCTTAAATCAATTAAATTATTATATTTCTATAATTATATAACTCTTTAATAAAAAATATTATATGGTAAAATAATCATGAATATAAGAATAATGATATTGGATTGGTTGACTATTGGAAGAAATGGGAAGGATTTATAAAACCATAACCATTCAAGATCCATTGGATTATCAATATACTTTTATAAAGTAGGTGGATTACATTTATTCATAGGAATATTTTCAACATATTATTTTTGTGATTGTGTTGCTTTTATTTAAACTATCAAGATTTATATTTATTAAGTAAATTAATATTGGTGGTTGATTTTTTAGATCATATAAAAATGAATTGTGAAAATTTGAAATCATTTGGATGAAAATCATGGAGTTAGATTTAACAATATAATGGAATTTTATTTTATCAAATTTAATTTCTTTTTTTAAAAAATGTTATAGAAATTATGTTATTATGTTATTATTATTTTTTATAAAATTTTTAAAAATATTAATAATAATATTTCAATATTTTTTTACATAATGGAATCATTTTTAATGAATATTTTTTTGATAAAATTTATATAATTGTGATATGTGAAAAAATGGGTTGTTGTAATGCTTCGCCCCCTACCAAATTCTTCTACATCACCCATGATAATTATACCATAGTTTTCGTCATTCTTTTCATACCATGGGTGATTTTGGTGTTTCCATTTCTTTTGATCTAGTTATTTCTCCCATAATCATCTGGAATGCCTGATATGCTGCTTAAGATGCCAAAATCAAGTATCTGGGTGTTTTTCTGTTTAACATTGATTATGTGCTCCATAATAAATAAATGGATATGGATATTTTATTACAAAATTTATTTATATCACATTACATATTGTACATTTTCTAGAATCAAAAATAATTTAAGACCCCCCTTACTTCATATCTACCATAAATCATCATTTATGAGATGTCTTAAATGTACATAAATTAGAAACCATAATCACTGGATTTATTATTTTGCCTCTTACAAGATGATTTGTCAAGGTTGATAAAGGTGCATGTTAAGGTGGATGTCTAGGATGAATGGATCTCATCAATATCAACATGATCACCATGATATAGTGAAAAATTTCAAGGAAATTTTTATTACCTAGTGTACTCAATTTTTCATTTGACCAGAGTAGGATTCGAATTCAGGTTCATTGATTCCCCTAGTTCAGTAAATTATATAATTCCATTTAACACATGTGATCATTTTTTATTTTAGTAGATGAATTTAATATTTTAATGTATGAGATTGATATTTGAATGTTTAGTTTGATGAATCTCTAGACGATTCTATTGGAAATGATTGAGAACATGTTCTCCATAGTCTTGTTGTAGCTCCCTAACATCATGACATATGATTGTCCCTAAACTGATAATATTTTATTGTATGTTGACCATTTGTACTACCCAATTTATGGAATCTATATGCCAACCCATGTTACTACTTTCCTGGGATTTCTCATTTAGTTACCACATCACCTCCTTGTAATAATGTGTATAAGTCCCACTAATCTTATAAAATAGTATGTGTTTGTTTGTTCCTTACATTTTTTTGATTCAATATCTATAGAGAGAATACCCATTGATAGGATTAATAGTTCTTTCATGTTTCATGGTTTTTATTATCATTGTAATATTTATGTGGTCTAATAGTTAAATTGATGTGGAATCATGTTTGTATTTGGATTCCAATAACCCTAATCATTGACTTATATAATTTTTATAAAAAACATTCAAAATAAAAATAAATTGATATCCATTATACCAATGTGGATGTACTATAGAAAATGTATGCATGTGTAATATAAAATGGAATAAAAGTACTCTTGAATTGAAAAAGTAATAATGAATTTATACACAAAAATGTATCATTTTAGTTGTGAGTTGATTATTTTTAAAAATATAATAATGAAACTATTTTTTTGTTATATTTTATTATATAGATTTTATGCCTATGATAATGAAATTTTTATTTTTTAAAATATTGAATTTGTGTTGTGGGTCTGATAACCAATTTTTTTGACTCAGAAGTGAGATGGTTTTCAATTATTTTCTTATTTATGTGAAACCATATTACAAATTTTTTTTCTCAAAGTGGAATGTAAATAATAAATTGATTTGAATAAATATTTTATATATATCATGCATGGGAATAAAAATTTTATATATCTCATGAGATGTCAATTATTACCAAATTATTGAAGGGAGATATTGATCAAAACCATCACAGTATTAATTTCATACCTACATATTTCATAATCTCATTAAACAGTCATCATATCATAACACGTTAAATGAACCTATTTTTAGATACATTTATTCATAAAATAACATGTTGAAAATATGTAGGTTTTATAATAATTTCATCATTTAATCCATGTATAACCAATTGAAAAAGAATTAGGTATCATAAATATATTACAAAAGTATTACAGATGAAAAAAATAATCTGGTTTCCTAATCATCTCATTATCATAAACATTAACTATAGTGATCTAGGCTTAATAAACAAGGATATTACAATTTTTGAGGAATATTTAGTACTTTATAAAAATAATGGATAGAGGACCATAGTTATTTTGTGTCTTTGGAAACATGTAAAAAATATTCTATCATGGTGAATGATTTTCAACAACTCCCATAATGATTTCCACCTTTAGTACTTTTACTGAAAACCATTCATCATAACCTGTAGAAATGAATACATAATAAAGGGGTGACCTCGGATTCTCAATAAGGGTAAACATGTGACACATGTAACCATAAAAATTAACATAGTAGTATGATAACACTATCAGAACATTTGAATATCATACCCTGGATATCAATGGTCATAAAAATGTGTTATGGTGTAAATCATGAATTTTCATAAGAAATTAATAACAATGAAATAAATTCCTAATTCATGAAAGAATAATAGAGGAATAAAACATGGAATTTATTGCATACATATTATCTTCTTCATTTTAAACATGTATAAGTAGAAAAAGGTTCAATCATTAAGTAATGTACTTTAAATATGTCCCTATCATCATCATTTTGACATGCAACTAGGTTCATGCCCAATATTATTAACATGTATTCATTTTCCCACATAAACTAATAGAAGTGAAACTAATTCCATTAAAAACATTGTGGAAATGTATATAGGATCACACATAACATTGTGAACATGTAATCGAGTTCAAAATTACAATATTGAACATTTAATCTAGATCCCACATAAACTTATGGACATGAAACAATTTCCATAAATAACATTGTGAACATGTAATCAGGTTGACACAAAACAATGTGATCATGTAATTAGGTTCATCCATAAACTTATGGATGCGAAACCATGTCCTTGAATATCATTATAAACATGTAATCTAGTTCACACATAACATTATGATCAGGTAATCAGGTTCATGCATAATCTTATAGATGTGAAACCCAGTTCATCAATAACATTTTGAAAAAGTAATCAGGTTAAACCATATCATTATGAACATGTAATAAGGTTCACAGATAACATTTATAATCATGAGTAATCCATCATTACCCAATGAATAGTGTTGGTATATTCTAGACACATATCATAACAAAATCATTCATACATGTCAAACAAGATAATAAAACATTCCTCATATATTGAACTATTAAAATATATAGGTTTTATATGCATCGAATAATAACCCATGAAATTAAATGGGTATCATTAAAATGTCATCACATAATATCATATCGAAAAAATATAGGATTTATCACTATTTAATCAATGTGTAACTTTTGAAATGTACTTATTTTCATAATCATGTATCTTGTAAATGGGAAACATGCTTTATAAAGGTAATGATATTAAAAATATACCATTTATAGAAAGAATATGACAAAAACCATTAGAAAATTTCCTATAAATTCATAAGTAACATCAAAGAATTCCATATTATATGGAAAAAATTTCAAATATATTTTAATGATTTTTCATGTTTAAATATCTTTTCTTCTACAAAAAGAAATTTTAATACAGAAAACCATTTAAATATTATTTTCATAGAAAACACATTGAAAATATATAAATAATACATAAAATCGTTTTTCAAAATGTATTCATTTAAAATTACTTTTAATGACAATTTATTATATAGTTCCAATTAAAAAATTCAATATAATATTCAAAGGAATGATGGATGATAAAACATTACAAGCCGTATGTGATAAAAATAACATTCTGTTTGCATGTGAAAAATGTTAGAACGAATTCCATGTTTAGAACAGGACAAGAATATTTCATTAAATGGATTTCTAAAATAAAAAATGGAAAGAATTTCATTTAATGATAATATTATATTAATAAATTATTCTTTGAGTCCCTTGTTTAGAACACATGGTTTTGAAGTAGCACAGATTTATGACCGAATTGTTTGTAAATTTAGTCTTACATAAGACACATTCTTAACTATATTATGTTGAAATGAGTAGAAATATGGTAACAATACATGATTACATCATTAATTACAAAAGGATAATAAAATTAATTAATTCACATGAGATATGTAACATACGAATTCATCAATGGATACAGAAATGTAAACAGTCTCAAAAAGGGATGAAGTTGGCTCACCAAACACTTATAACATGTTTTCTTGTGATCATAATATCCATATAAGGAAATTAAATTACATTAATCATATAATATCATGAAAAATATACAGTTTCAAGAAGGTTCATGTAAAGAGGACATATTTGTAGGATACAAAAAGTGTTTATGTGCATTAAAAACATGACTATTAAATAAGTCAAATTGAGAGAAAACACTTTCTACTGATTTGATAACATTTGAAACATAAAAACCATGAAATAAGGATCATAAAATGGATATTTGAATACCCCTAAATTTATATACATTAAATATAGAATAATATAATGATAATTTCATACACTATACAAACTGAAAGAGTGGGGAACAAAGCTTGTATCTCATAGAAATTAAATTTGAGATGAAATCATCATACTTTATGTCTAGAATTTCACCATACTCATAAAAATAACTTATATAATTAATAAAAGTTTATTATAAATCATGTACATGATCTGGGATTCTAGTGTTATGTTTTCTATAGGAACTATACAAAATGATGGAAAATCATTGATGGTCAAAGTATATATTATATACTAATTATCAAATTTTTATTGTATGAGAACCAATATTTTTAGATAATTTTCTTTTATTTTTGGGTGAAATTTAGTAATGGATTATTTTTAATACTTGAATGAATACTCTCTTGATATCTTCCAGTATTTATATTAATGTTTTTTTCCTCTAACATTCTAGTGTATGATTTCAGTGCTTTGGGTGAAGTATTGAAATTGTAAATACAACCACTTCAAAATAAGCCTTAGATGGATAACAAAATAATGATAGTCTTCTATGATGATATGGAAAATTTAATTAAAAAACTAGAATATAAAAAAAAGAATTATAACTGAAATAAGATACCTTATAGGGAACTATAAATTTTCTAAGTAGTTTGATAGTGTATTAATATATAACATTAATGATATAGTTGTTGTGTTAGTGAAAAATTAATATGTTCATTAAAATAAAGAATGTAATAATTAAATTAATCTCATATCCCCCACATTCTATTAATATATTACTTAATAGAAAATCATTGTTTTTATGCCTATTTTTTACTCAGTTTTGGTTACCCCTATTTTATATTGTTTACATTACAACAAAAATATCATGATTACCAAAAAATAATTTAAATTAATTTTATAATTGAATGAAATCATAGAGACACAAATTATATCATTGAATATATTACATTGGTAATTCTTAGGTAATGTAATAAGACACGCTATGAAGTTAGTTTTGGGATGTGTAGTTAAAATTTATAATAAATAGTTGCAGAAATTATCTATAATGGAAGGATTTTTTCTTCAGGAATATTTTTATTATTTTTAAATATTCTAATTGATATATTTTAAATATTACATTTTTATACATAATTAATAAATTTAATGCACATGAAATGGATAAAAAAAATAATATACAAAAGTCTAGTGTCAGTTTTTATAAGAAAGAAATACAGAGGGAAATAATGATCCTATAAACACTATAACATCTAATACATAGACAATATGAGACTTTTCTAATGAGGAATTTTTAATTATTTCCATACTATATCTTAGCTCATAAAATCACGAACTCTATATAACTCTAAACGTGGTATCACACATAACATAAAATTTATGAATTATAAATACTAAAACCATATACTTTGGTTACAATGGGGCCATAAATCGTTCAAAATGATTTGAATATAAAATGTGAATTATACTAAAATTATCCCATGGGAGTTTCAAACCAAGAGTGTCTCAAGGACCATTTTCTTATACCATGATACCTAGGGTCATGCCTAAAACTCCTTATCGATTTTTTCACTCCTAGATACATCTCTTCCAGAGACACCTCTACTTGTTTCTGTCCAAAAATGGGATTTATTTTCTATAATGATCCACATAATCTATTAATTAGAAAAATTATAGTATGTTATTTTTTTTAACCTCAAAAACAATCATATGGATTTCTTCTCTAATCTAAAATCTCCAAATATAGTTCCCATGTTTTTTTACTAAACAGTCATTGATACCAACTGTAACACCCCTACCCACGAATCTCGAAGTCGCTGCATTATTTTAAAACTTTGGAATGATTACATTGTATAAAATCCATAAGGACATTGTATTTTAGTATTTTTGTAAAACTAGAAACATACATCGGTTCAACATTACAACTTGAAAGAAAAAACAAAACAAAACATTTATTTAGAACATCCACAACCATATGTTTATCCGTGCAGGTCATTCATAATAAACTTCTCCATGTATTGGGAAAACGAAACATATGAAAGGGGTGATCTCAAACAATCTAAGGGTAACAAATGTAGCATAATATATCATAACATAAGCATTAGTCATGTTGAATAACTAAAAATATACACCTTTAAAAACCTGAAGACATTATGGTAGGCATAAGAGCTGAATAAATAATTCCCTAATTATGAGTATTTTACTAGTCGAATAACCACATGAACCATAATTACAATTTTCAAAATGAAGGAATGAATAATGTGTGACATCAATGCCATACCTTCAAGGCCTCATGCCCAGACAAAAAAATATTCATTTTTAAGGCCTTGTGCAAAAACCATTGTTTGTCTCATGAGACCTACTTATCCACAGATGGGCCATAGAGGACACAAAAAAATTAATATAACCAATTAATTAATAATTTTGATTAGGATAAAAAAACAACATATAAAATTATATTGAAAACAACATATGAAATGTAATTACATTTCCCCAAACATTAACTATAAACACTAACCATTCAATATATATTGGTGAAAGGTTTTAAGATAGCACATTCATAGTCAAACAAATCATAAAACATTCAATAAAAAAGGTGCAAGATATCATATAAGATAATCCTAAATAAGTTAAAATCTTAAACAATGTATTTTGACATAGATGAAGACACTTTTAAATGAAATCATTAAAAAATTATGGAGGGAAATAATCCTTAAACATTCCAATGTTCCCCATACTACCTTGAAACATTATAATAATAATCACTTATAATATCAAGAGAATGAAGTGAAACTTACATGTTAATCAAAAGGATGTACATTCACATCAAGAAATAAGTATGTGGTGTACATGGCATATAAATCATAAAAGTTAACGTGGGATGAGAAAAAACCATTTTTACTTTGGAATGAAGTGTTCTTTTGGATAAATGATTTATATTTTCCACGAAATCATACTGAAAACATGAATATCCCAAAAAATAAAAAACTAGTAAATTTAAATAATATTTTTATAAAAAATGTTGTCCTATTTATGTGAAATTGTGTAAATATATTTCTTATGATTTTTTAGAAATAAATCATTCTAATAGATTTTAAGGAAGTATTAATTGAAATTTAATGTAGAAAGGAAAGTTTGTTCTATTAAATCCATAAAATATCCAACATAATTATTCATGGTAAATTGTGTTTTTTATTAAAATAATGGCGTATTTAAATAGAGTTGGATGTAGACCATAAAACATGTAGGAATTCGAAAATATCCCCTGAATCGAGTTTGTTTTTCTGAAATATTTTTTAATGTTACATTGAACCATATATATGTATATCTATAAAATAAGTAATTAATATTGTATATAACCATATATAAACCACTAATATAGAAGTTATAAATATTATATAACAATACATAAGAATTTTACTAATGTTAGTAGACAATAAAATTACCAAATGAAAATGGAGGTTCACGTGGAAAACCATTATCACTTTTCAATCAATCAATTCCTATACCCAAAAATTAATAATATTAATATTATAAATTGAATACAAAAAAAATAAAGGTATTCATGATATGTTACATATATGGGATTTATACATACACCATACACTTTTATTAGTCCTGAATATATAAAATCTCACAATAACTGCAGTGAGATGAAGAAACGCTAGCCATATGTCTGAATGGGTTCCGCTCTTGATCATATAGTACTAGAAAAAAAATTAGATTTATTAATAACTTAATAAAAAATCTTTTAGACATTTATTTATTTTATCAAAATTTTATTAACTTCATTATGTCATTATTGATGTGTTATTATATTGAATTATGTTGTTCCAAAGAGTTTGTTCCCACAGTTTTCATGATCAGCATATTTGCATATGAGTATGGATTTTCATGTGGAATGGATGTAAATATCAATAATTGAAATTAAATATGATTTATGATAATATAGATGTTTTAATGGTCATTTATATCATTTTATTACATGGAATGATGATGAATCATTAGGTGAAATATTAATGACATTCACTTAGATTATTTTAGCACCATTTTTATTATTCTGAACTAGTTTTGTCATATTATTTTTTAATATATATGTATATTGATTCATGAATATTAAATAGGTTATAGTATTTATATTATTGTCTTGTTAAACAATCAAAATTGTATCATGACCAGAAATAAATGAGAAATTGAATAATGAAACTTCATCATCCATGAAGGTTGTAAATTGAAACTCATGAACAGTATTATCGTTTGTAAAATAAAAGAGGGAGGGTAAGAATAGTGAAGATGAATATTCCATTAACATGTTATAATTATAGTATATATATATGATATTGGATTTATAATGGTCATTTGTAAATAAGAGTTTAGGAGATGATAACAATTCAAAGGAACTTGAAATGAATGTGAATGAAATAAATTTTGAATTTACCCTTTGAATCCACCTCCTAGAGAATCTCATAAATGGAAGGGGTTTTGGTATTTTAGAATGATAGAGAGCTTCTTGGAATTGGATTGTGACTAGGTAAGGGTATTTGGGAATAACATTGAGGTTATTCAAGGCTTAAATTAGCGAGCAGAAGAGGGAGGGGGTTTATAGTGGAGGAGAAGAGTGAATTTTGAATATTTTATTCATTATATTATTAATTCCATCAAAACAACCAATATTTTTGTTTCATATTACACCTAATAGTAATTATAGAATAATAATTAGAACAATTTTCCTTATATCACTCACTATGGAATAAATAGTGATTTTAATAGATAATTTGTATATAAGGTATTTTACCGTGTTTCACTGTTCATAAAAAATTATAGTTTTTCTAAAAAATATAAAAAATTCACCCTAACAATAATTCGATATGTAGAATTCCAAAAAGAACTCAATTTTTTGAAATTAATTTTCTGAATATTTTTTATTTTATTTTGAAATGAAATAATAATTTATTCATAAAAAACATCATTAAAACAACAACTCATTTTTAATCATATTGTGCAATACAATAGGGTCCCAAAAAATTATCTTATATACATAAGGGAATAATGTAAAAATTTATTATTAAATTTTATGAAAATAACATTCAATTTTAAATTTATAAATTAAACAGAAAATATTAAATAAATTTTTTTGAAATACTAAATTACCAATACATATACTATGATCATTTTTTCACTTTCAAGATATCTAAATTGTATTTATACACTCATGGATAAAGTAACTATTTTCAGTATGATTTAATATTCATCACTATTCCTTACAATTCATTTCTATTTATAACTGTATTTTACTATAACTAATGGTATGTTACTATTCACAAAAATTATGTTTGAGTTATCATACTCTAAACATCTTACCGAATGCACCAGTGTATGTCAGGTTTTTGAAAATTTAAATCATAGAGGTGGAAAAACAATATTTACTTTGAAAGGATATTGAAAATTGTTTTTTATGGAATTATTATTTCATGAATTATATATTAAATATATTTATTAATTCTTCGGGTATTACATGGATCCTTCTACAAAGCAGGATAATCTATATTGTCTTGTTTTTATAAACGATGGTTTTGGTAGTTATCAATAATTGTGTAACATATCTCATCAAAATTACATTATATTCTTATATTGGAAAGACCCAATAAAAATTTCATATCAAAAGGATGTCATTAGTGTTAACTGATTCGTGGAGTGTGTTATTTTAGAAAAAATTTATGCGGAACCTTTGAGCTAGAATCCTATGTAGGAATGATGTTTTTGACCATACCTTGATACTTTGAGTCTTTTTTATGTAGTTTTTTATATCCTTGTTATATGTGTTGTAGGCATATACCGGTGTAGAGATTGAAATTATTATTTTATTATATTGTTTTTGGTGTTGGGGTGTTCTATATGGTATTTTATACCCACCCCTATAAGGGATTTTCCAACATGATTCGTGTGAAGTGTGGATTCTTGTCCATTATAAATAATACATGAGGGACCAGGACTAGATGATTCTTAGTGAGATCAAATATACCGATGAGTGTTCTTATGGAATTCAAATAGCATTCCCTGTCTTCACTTTTAGGGAGAACTAGTTTTTAGGCTCATTGGGGTTATATTTGGATTGTCCCAATTTACTTTTGATTACATCATATCGTACAATTTTCTTTGGGTTAGATGTATTCACGCATGGTTACTCATATATATTTACATTTTGGAAATGTATGGTCTTGGATATTATTCATTGTGTGTATGTACCAGTACCTAGGATAAATCATCCCATATTAGTGACATTCCTACTGGGTGATACTCTCCATCCAATACCCTATTTAAGGCATGTTTGGGGAGTAATAGAAATAAAATAATTGGGAAGGTTCAGGATAGGGTGGTATGAGAGAAGTCCGTTTTTAAAAAAAGGAATATAGTCTCTTATACTGGGTTTGGGAAATAGTATTATGTGTCTCAATTTCAGCATTCATGGAAGGTAAAGATGTGTTGGTTAAGTGGCAAGAGAATCAATAAACTAGGACCCTAACCATAAACACTAAGAATTGGCACATGAGATAATTAGTTTTACCGAAACCATTGTTAAATTAATCATATATAAATGGTTTTTGGTTTACATGTTATTATTTATTTAGCTCTATAGATATAATAATTGATAGTGGTACATATATTTTATTCTCGGATTCTTCCACGATGTATTCTAGCTAGGATTTAGCCTCAAGACATTAATGATGATCCCCAAATAAATGAAGATTTGATTCAAGAAATTGTTCTCGGGATAAAAACTATTATAGTCGGTGCACCATCTATGAAACTACCTTAAGAATAATATATGGAACCCCAAATACCTTCAGATGAGGTGTATATATGGATCACACTTTATGGGTTTCAGTGTTAGATACCCCTAAAATTCTTAGGTGATTTGAAACCGCATGTGGAATGAGACTGTCTTGAGGTTTTGACACCTGTTGTTTTCCTTTTTAGGACACCAAATGACCATATGGTGGTACTAGTGGTGATCATTCCACATGCATCAGTAGGATGAAAGAGGGGTTTAGTGAACCATTATTATGATGTGGCATGTCTATCATGGCCAATATTTGATCAAATTTTAAAAGGGAAGTTTTCTTCAACTATTTTGAGGGTTGTACATATCAATGGTGTTTTTCAACTCCAGCAGAGTAGCATGACCGTAGTTGGGTATTTATTGAGGTTCCAAAATGCATACTCATATATGATGGATGTGATTTCATTTCAGTTATTTTAGGCTTATAATATCGAGTGGAGACTATGTTGGAAAATTAGATCCCCCGTTATATCTCTTTGAATTTGGACCAATGTTGTTGTGCTAGTGGGAGAATATGTGGATGAGTGTTTCCTAGACATGTAGTCAAAGAAGGTGATATCTATATGTGGGAATGAAGGATATGAGACTCAAGAAGCAGGGATTAAACTTCATTCATAGGGGCCTATACATATGCGATGATTTTTATGGTGGTCATGGTACATAGGTTCTGTGGTTTAGGGTTTACAAAATGGGTCTTCATATCCCACTAAGAGGTGGTTTTACTGATCTTATGGAAGTAAATATATTGCAATGTATTATCTGACAAATTCTATAGATGGAATGGATATAAGAGATGGGCCTCCATGGGAATGGATGATTTTGATGAATGAAGGTCTGTACGGTTGGGATACTGACAAAGATTTGGGAGAGAAGCTGAATGTGGTCGATTATATAATGGTTTACCAACACCTCCCATAAGTTGTCCACACCAGGTTCAGGGTCATAGATGGAAGGGTTGCGGTAAGCATTAGTAGTTAGAGTCTTCTAATTCATATGTTCCAAGAATGATATATGTTGTAGTCTATTTCTTCTATACCTTTGCTATAATATATATTGACACAACTATTATCCATTCTATTACCCCCCCCCCCCCCATCTAGATCGAGACACAGAGATTATAGTTGATCTCCTGGATCCTCTCATGTTTTATACACTCATACTAGTGATGAAATAATTATCACACACTTGCACTGATAGTGTGAAATGACAGTTTAAGGTGAGTTTTTCTACTAGGATCCCATTTTAACAGAGATAAGGCTTTATGGCTCCATCTTTGGTATAGAATGGTTTATTATTTTTCTTACCTAAATTGATAATTTTTGGGGAGGATGTAATTTTTCCATAGTTATTAGACAATGATTTTTTTGGGTAAAAAGGTAAACATGAAGTAAAAAATTACTCATATATAGAAGGTTTCATCCGAATACACATTGGTGGGCTGGCATTACCCTTGGTGCAGTGGATGTTATGATTTATATTATCGCTACATTGTTTTTGGAGTATGAGGAAATATTCCCCTAGAACATTCCCATATTACCTCCCAACAGAGATATAGAATTATTTATTGATCTACTCTCCATGAAGACCATATTATTTGTAATGAAATTATATTTCTCCTACATATCTTCATGAGTTAAAGGTTCAGTTTGAGGATATGAAGATAAAAGGTTTGTTGGACCCAGTGCTTCTCCTAGGGTTAACTTTGTTTTTTATCCAAGATGGACAATTTGATATAATGATTCTATGTAGAATATAAGATCATGAACTGGGTTATCTTGAAATAAAAATATGAAGTATTGGGGAATGATATTTCCTTTGATCAGTTGAGTGGGGAATGATGTTTCTGAAAAGATGACCCATGTTAAGGCTATCGCCATTATCAAGTACATGACTCATATATGTTGAGGAAGGCCATTATATTTTGTTACAATCACTATGATTACTTGGTAACTCCTTTTTTGTTTGATGAACACCCAAGTAGTGTTCACGGGACCCATGAACCATATCATTTATCACATCATGGAAATTATTGTTCTAGTCTTCATCTACAAATTCCTTGTGTGCATAATATCCTAGGAATATTAATCGAGATACATGTGGATTTTTTCTATAAATAATCCGCATTCACTAACATTATGTGACTTTATATAAGTGTCTAACATAGATTCAAGAGGTCCACATTTAATTTCATGTCATCTTAGGAGAGGGTGTGGTAGTGGACCCGTAAAAGGTTATTGAATTTTTAGATTGTGACACTACTAGAAAATGGACCTATACCAATGGTTTCAGTAAACCAAGGATATAAGGGATGGTTCATGACATATACCCATAGTTCACAAAATAATTGAGGGTATAGTTTAAACCTATCCCCATGTTTTTCCCAAAATCGTGGGGATATGGATAGGCTAAAAACATATACCCACAATTCTGGAAAACAGTGGGTATAGCATTCCCACATGAGCATGGTGGAAATGATTTTCTGAGGTAATGATTTTTTTATATTCTTAAACCTTTACCCATGGTTTTACTATCCATATACATTGTTTATCTAAATATTTTTATGAAAATAAATATATATAAATACATAAGTGATATTAGGGTACTTGTTAGAAATATATTTTGTAACAAATAGTCCACATGATTGAAACCCTTTACCACCTATTTTGTGAAACATATACCGATGGTGTTGAATCCATGAGTTGTGAAATGGTGGAAAATACCTATCCACCTGGTTTTAAACGAATTTTATAGAACTTGAAAACTATGTGTATAATGTTGAGATATACTGAAAACAAATTTTCATATGATTTCCTAAATAGTGTCTCTAGCCTATAGCCATAGTTTTGGGGGAAATACCCACAGTTCAAACCAACGGGTATATGTCTATTTTCTAGTAGTGTGGGGCCAAAAATATTATTATGGATGTAAAAAGATACATTGGGATGTAGTTTTTTTACTATAGATTCATAACTCAATTCTCCATGATATCAACCCCCATTAAATCTTTTAACTTCTGGGGGAAACCTTTCCTATGGACACATATATTCTCACCGGATTCTCTGCAGTTTAAGAAGAGATTGACGATGGATCGCATCATGAAATTCCCAAAGGGGGTTATGATTATGTAGTGTAATTGTAAATATAATTATATAGGATTGATTTTATTATGATAAAGAGGAAGGAAGTTAGTGTATACTATTTACACAAGTTGAGACCTCATGAGTTAAACTAAAAGACCTAAAATCTTTATTATTCAATGATATTCCCCACACTAAGGGTGTGGTGACACTACTAGATGAACAAGCTATTTATCACATATAATAATCGTATGTGACTTAGGTACATAATGTATTATGTGTATTTAAACATGAGAAAGATGAAATGTATATATTACCTCCATGATTATGACTTTAAAATTGTTTTCACTCATTGGAAGGAGAATAGGGTTGCAGATTCACTCAGAATGAGATCCGGCTTCTAGTTGATAAACGAGGAGTAAGAGAAGTTTGCCTCATTGTAGTTATCATTTTTGGATATTTGTGAAGTATCTTACCAATTGTAAATGGGTTTTACACATCCATATTTATATATATTCATGGAATATCATCTTGGGGATATCAACAGTGAGAGCTTATATACTCAGTTATCTACTGGATATGCTCCTAATGAATTTTATGATGTTTAAGATAATTTTGTTATTTTTATATGATGCATAATGGTACTTGTGATGTTGTAGATGAGGTACCTATATAGTTTCATAAATCTCCATTGGGGGTACAACTAGATGTGGAAAATATGTAGCATGTCCACCCACATTAATTTTGCTCATCAGAGATGAAGAAGAGAGTGGTAGAGTTTGTCTCTAAATGCCTTACTTTTTGTCAAGTGAAGGATGAGAACCATGATCCATTGGATTTATGTCAATCCCTTCGGGTTATAGTGTGTTTGTTGGATTATTTCCCCAATCAATTAAATATGATCGTACCACATATATACATGGTTCTTGAATCCATTTAGGTGATTATAGAATGACTCACCATGTAATCCCAGTGCCTAACTATTCGAGTGAAGTGTTCAGTAGGGAGCATGAAACACCTCTATGCTCTAGAGATATTCCAAAATCATTGGGTCCCATAGATGATTGTTCATTTCTATGATTATTTCTTCACATATAAATTATGGAAGGGATTTAAATGTGTATTTTGGACATATTTATACTTGATCATCACATTTGAAATCTATTTTTTGTGGACATTCCTTGTTTTAGAGGGCATGTTGTGAGCTTTCGTGTTAGACGTTGGTTAATGATGGGATGATCACCAACAATTGGTGGAGTCTCTATAAATAAATAAATACTATTCCACTCTCTTTATGGATCTATAAAAAAGAGTTGTATAGGTGATCATTTACTTCATCAGTTTGTTGGATCGACTAAGGAGATTTAGTGGTCATGGGCCGAGATAGGGTGTGACCAACTACTAAGAAGGTAAAGATCATCCGAGAGAGGATGATTATTCCAAAATTGATTCAAAAGAATAATATAGACATAAAATTGAGACAATTTTAATTTGAGTAGGGGGACCATGTGTTACTACATGTTTCACCTCGATATTGATTTTGGCAATTTATCCTGGGTGGAAAGCTATCTTCAAGATTAATTGGTCCTTTCTAAGAGATATTTTGGGTTGGTGTGGTGTAAGACCACATAGATATACCTCTACAATTCATATGATTAAGCGACTTATTCCCTGTATTATATTTAAGGAGGTACATGCCTCAGATATTCCACATTATCTACCGAGGTGAGATAGATATCGAGGAAGGAGGTACAACAATTGAGTTCCTGGTAGAGATTAAGGATTGGTAGGAGAGGATCCGTCATGAGAAATAGATTCAGTTAGTGCATGTCTGGTGGTGTAATAGCAATACATATGAGAGTACTTAATAGCTAGAGGATTAGATTCATGCTTAATACCCACATATATTTGTGTATCCCCATGTTTGGGATTTTCATAATGAGATTTCCCTAAGGTGGGTATAATATAATGACTCTTATTTTCAATGTATTAATTTTTTAATTGTATGGATTATTTTCAAGACAGTGCATTATGATTATGTGCGATTTTGGGGCCCGTTGTTCCGAACATAAATATTTCAAATGTATTAAATAAATTAAAAATCTCACCTATGTAGTTTTCCTAATAAATTTAATAACCACCAAATAAATTACTAGATCATAAATATAAAGACAGTTTTGAATTAAACCATTGAGTTTTACCTTATAAATAAGATATACATCTTTATTGTAGTGTATTATCTGGAATTTCATTAAAGGAATGGATAAAAAATTTATTAATAAAATTAATTAATTTATTCTATTATGTAATGAACCAAGCTGGATTGTCTTCTAAACTGGCACACATCCAAGCCTATAGAAAGGCCTAATGAATATTCTTTATCCAAATGGGCTGAATCAAGTTCCCTAGTATAAAAAATATCATTTGGTAATATTTTAACCAAATATACCATAAAAAATCATCCTATAGTATAAAGTAATAGAAATTACAAACCCAACCATACAATCCCTTAATATGTTTCTAGTTTTGAGTTTCAATTTTATTAATATAAAATAAAAAAGGGATATTAATGTTAAGAAACCAAAAAAACCCAAAAAACACTCCAAGGAAATGGGTTAATCTCTCTCAATCTATCTTAAAAACACCACCCATGAAATATCACATTGTATTATATACCCACTCCTAGGGATTTGATGATTTTGAATTGCTGTAAATGTTTAATTTCTCTTCAGTTCATGGAAGTCATCTTCATCTGAATTCATTAATTAAAAATTTAATCCCTTTTTATTCATATCATTCTTATGGATAACCAAATTATTGAAATCTGGAGTGTAAATCCTATAATAATCGGCCAATCCAAGAGGTCACTGAATCCAAAACATGTCAACAGTTTTTTCCCACGACCTCACTACCTAATCCTCATCCTTATAGAAAAATATCTATGCTTTGAAAATATATTTCTCTATAAAACAATCATATTAAATCCAAAAAATAAAACAATTAACTTGAATTTTATTATATGATATCATTGTGTATCCAAAAAAATTATTGATGATAATTATGTAACTCATAAGTCTATTTGTGTACTAATATATAATCAACTAACACAGTGGTGGAGTAGTTCATCATTGGATGAAAAATATGGTTCATGATATCTATGTACACGGTAGTTGAATTCATATAACCAAAAGAAATCAGGAGATAATAATAAAATCTATAACATCCCCTGAATATTAATATCATAAAAACATTGAAATATATTGATGGTGAGTGTAACTTGATCAAAACACAATTTTAGAGAACCATCATGATCTCCTTAACTAATCACACTGATTATCTATCCTTAGTAGAGGAAAATTTTTATCCATCATAACTACATTAATCATCATGTTATCCTCACAAAACTATTCTCTATCATCCCCAATCCATGTTAATTTAATAGTATCCAAAAAAAAATTCATGAGTCAATAATCATTTTCACCTAAATATCCTCATGATGCACATTCAACTCCAGCAACATGTTCAGTTCAATACACTATAGTAGAATTGATATAGGTTTTCCAATTATATTGATCTATATATCATTAAAAATTTCTATGTTATGATTAAATGGTGAAATATTATCTAGAAAAAAATCAAGATAACAATCACCCAATGGGGGTAGACTTGGAGAAAAAATTACACGGTATACTGCAAAAACAAATCCTACTACATATTCCATAATTTTGTTAATCTATTTTTGTTCTGGTCCAATTTTACATACTCTTAATTTTAAATATATGTAAATAAGCTACTATTTTTCATTAGGTATTATATATTAAACCATCCAATTATACTAGTCAATGTGATCTTGAAAATTCAATACATAGTCCAAACTATATTTAATGGAAAAACCTATCATCTATAAGACAATTAAATACCATGGATGATTGCAGGGCACATTCAAAAACATAAAATTTGTGAATCATTATAAATAATCTAATATCTCTATATGATGATTTATTTGGGATAAAAATATTGATGAGGACTTCACAAATAACTCTAACTAACAATAACACGAGAATAAAAAAATAATTGAAATGGTCACATATCAAACAAGGTAGTAGAATGTTTAAATATAATTCAAAGTATACCTTTTACCATCAAAGTTACATCCAATAAATTTTTTAGAAAATAATCCAAATTATAAAATCAAAATATATCTGATCAAAACACTTTCCCACATAGCACATATATCACATAACCCAATAAATCAATGATTGTTTGATAAAATTATTAAGAATCCCAATATGTTCACGGATTGAACTTATTACAGTTGTATGACTGTCAGTATGATTTTATATATAACAATCAATATATATATTCCTTTTCCAATCATCTCTCCCTTAACATCCCATGGACATCATCAACAAAAATCATTGGATATTCCAAAGCTTTTAACACTGATGGAACTCTCTGGGTTGGTTATTTTAGAACATATAATGATTTACACTCTCTTCACACTTGAATAACATGGGGATACCATCTTTCCAAATGGAGTTGAATAACCCCTACTTCGGTCTAGATAAAATTAACTATACATGGGAATATTCTAAACTATCCCCTTTATACCACCAAAAATTCTACACATCACAGTACTAGAAGGACCACATGATGGTCCCCTAAAATAGGAAGAAGTACTCCACCGTTGTCTTCATCCAAACACTACTCATTAATAAATTACTTTTGAAGAATGTTTAGGTATGATTTCAGGTATAATATCATCACCTAAAACCTCAATATAGGTCATAATACAATTTTTATTTTGTAGTCAATTTTGGAATTGTTATTTATATAAATGCTTAAAATCATAGACTCTAAACACCCTCTCAATTTTCATTTTTTCAATGGGAATAAACATTATTAGATACTAAATCACATCATGGTACCTAACTATTAAATAAAACACATATATAATATTTTATAACAATCAAATTAAATCAATAACATTATATGTGAATGTATGTTAATATCAATTATGTAGGAACTCACAGACAATTATGATTTTGTCTAAGATATTATCCCATAAACCATGACCACAAAACACTACCCATGGAGTGATGTGATACTATAATCACACTAGTAGTGAATGTAATACAACATCCATAGTAAATCAGATGTCTACTATAAGAAAACATTCAAGGAACTAACAATATTTCTAAACCTATGTTAAATCTATCCTAATATCCTTCTACAGCTCAAAAATAAAAAATGAAGAAAAAGTGGATTCGATTCCATTTTTTAACACCCTAATTCAAATCACCCAAACAAGGTTAGAGGGTCACATGTCCTCATCTGTGACTCCCTATATGTATGAGGTTTTTGATTAGTGTGGCAGGAAAGGGTATAAATATTTTTTATAATATTACCATATTTATATATAAATTTTAGACATAATAATATTGGAATAAATAAGATATAATTTTATAAATAAAATGAAGTATAATATATTAGAAGATATAAGGGGGAACCCATAAATTTTATAAAATTATAGATCCTAATATTTATACATTTAGTCAATAGTATCAGCAAAAGTCATGGATCAATGTTCCAAAATAAAAAAGTACAGAAAAGAAATGAGGCATTAATTTATAAGATCCCAAAGGCTATCCCAACATCACCTTAGTCTACCATGATCCTCCATTGCACCAACACCATAATGGTATTGTTCCCTTTCATGGATCCATGATCATAAAGTCTACATCACATTGAGAATCTCATGCATTGTGGGACTATAAACCTAGTAAGGGATAAAACACGTAATTTCATATATGTTATTCATTAATTAAAAATTTTAAATGCCCGAATTTTTTATTATAAATCTAATGGTATATATTTTAGGATATATTTATATATCATGCCTAATATTGAAATTTTCATAATTTGGAAATTTAATTTTATTAATTTTTTTTATATTTCAACCATAACTTTTTATACTCTAAAAAATAATGAAATTAATTATGTAGGCTTCCATACATGTTTTTATTCATTTCATTAAACTCTAACCAAATCACAATCCACTATTATAATCCCCAATTAGAGTGTAAAAATTAAGCCTCAATATATGTGCATATAAATGGATTATTTTGATGATGGGTCTATATCTTAAAATTATGCGACGCCATTGATATGAAATTATATATGGAGTTATATAAGATTCTTGTAAAACCATAAATAACTCTAGTGATACCTAGTGCTATCTTAATATATTCCATAATATTATTTAAAATATGACATTGTATTTCCATCATTCTCCATACCAACCTTGTTACTCTATGTAAAACTATAAGAACACTCTCTAACGTACCATTTTAGATTAATGTATTTATATGTATAGAGAAAAATTGCATATATTTCTATAATGAAGACCTCTATTTTAAAATTTTACATTTAATGGGGATTCACATGAACACCTATTTCAGCTAAATTTCATGAGAAATGTCTCACCGCTCTTGCCTATAAGAATGAAACTACACATTCTTATTAGTGTTTTGAATCTTTTTAGCCAAATTTTATATTTATAGGGAATGTGATACTAAAATATATATTATATATTTTAAATTTAATTGAATCATTTTTTCTCTTTTTGAACACTTTTGTTTCCACTTTTTTTTCTTCCCCATAATTATTCTTTTAATCCCCATGAAAATCGAGTGCTCAACATCATTTTATGATGGTATGACCCAGATTGGTCTTCTATTTAATTATTCATGTAGTTCAAATATATTACTCCCTTTCTTTATCATAATGTACCTTATATATAGTCGATTTAGCATTATGGTGATAATTGTATGTAGGTTATCATTCAAGTGAGAGTTGGGGAGTGGCAATTTAAATTTAAATGGTTGGGTTTAGAGTATTGTGGATAATATATAATTAAACGTGATAATGTGATTTATATTATATGAAAAATGATAGCATCACTATGATATTATAATAGAAGAAACCAATTATCCCAATAATATTTTTTTAAACATAATTATGTTTTCATTTTTGATTTTAATTTATTTTTAATATTTAATTATCACATTCATTTATTAAACCCGTGTGATATTAGTATATAATTTAGCAGAAAATTCGTATGTTTATAATTATTGATAAGGGAAAATTAATGTGTATTATCGGCCTCCTCAAGAGATAAACACTAGACGTGCACTATATTTCTCTTTTTGGTGATGGAAATTATTGGTTTGGTTTAATAAAAAACCCTTCTCGGAAATATTTCACCAATTATGGGGATTCAAATTTATTTCATACATTTTTTTCAATAAAAAATCCAAAAAATAACATCTTTCAAAAAATATAGTACACCACATTATATCTCTTATCTCATTTTTCAAAGATGTAATTTGAAAATGAATTTTATAATTGTTTACCGATTAGTATCAATGTTGATGAATCAATTAGAATAGAATCAAAAAATATTGAGTTATTTCAGAATAAAAAAATTACTATTAAATAAATAAATTTAATGGAAATTATATCAAGTACTTTGATTGAATTTTTTCCCTAGCAATATTTTATTGAAATTTTGGAATAAAATATTGTTTAAAAAAAATAATTTATGAAACATGTGAGGAATAAATTATGACCAATTTTGTATCAAATACTTATATATTAACATAGAATGATGATAAAAAATAAGTCATTCAAGATGATGCACATGGGGGAGATCATGATTTATTTTCAAAATATATTGATGAATTTATATAATCATGAAAGTTATGTGATTCCCTCATTTTTTTAAATTAAGCATATCACCATTGTAGATCTATATAAAATGATAATAATACACTAGCCAAGTGTTGGAATCATATTAAAAAATATATGATGTTTACTACCTTCATCCATTAATAATGAAACTACCCAATTGAGCATAGTTTAAATTGTAATAATAATAATTTACCTTTCTTAATGAGAATATATTTTCATAAAATTATTTTATTAGGATTTTATTGAAAATTAAATGAGTATTACCTCCTTCTACTTTGATGATTCAGATTCAAAAAATACATGGATGTTCGATAAAAATGGTGATATATATGATGATCCACTAGATGCAACTGAGTCACCAGTGGACCTGAAAGAAGATATCAAAATACTATTTAACATACAAAAGGGGAATATTTCATTATTGATTCATTATGTTTATATCTAATTCATATTTATCTTCTTAATTACAATCCTTTTTTATAAATTTTTTGAAATAATAACACAATGGAAAGCCCTTGAATATAATGTTCATTATTACACATTAGTTTTAGATGTAATTGTAGTGGACCCATTAATTTTCATTCCCCTACATTACATGTTTTAGTATGTTTCTATAGTGGTAGAAATTCTTTTAATCTAACCATGATATCCCATATATCATGGGTAAAGGAGTGTAATTTAGAATGGAAAAAATTACATTAAAATAACACAAGATACCTCCACAAAATGAATTTGAGTTAACACTATAACTTATAGAATAAGGTAAGTAAAAACGTAAAACCCACATTGGGAATTGAACAATGTTCTATCATCTTTTACCTTTTTATTTCTTTTTCATTTTTTTCATATGATTTGTTTTGTTCTTATAGTATTGGTATTGTAATAACCATCTAAGATCTTATCTCAATTATAAAACTATAAAACAAATTTGTTTTATTTTAACTTATCAATGGTTGTTCATATTTTTATTTTTTATTTTTTTTACCATAAATGAAGCTTTGTCAGATCTTATTTATGGGAAGAGTTTCTAAATTTATATGATTATTTTTTGTTTTTCATAATGTTTATATTTTTTATATACATTGAGGTTCCAATAATATCATTAATAATTTTTTCCAATTAATTATTATTTAAATTGTTTTTTGTATTTGGATAATGTGGATTTTAAATGAATTTTTTTCTGGAAACATGTTCTTGTATTTTTATTTTCAAATTATTTTTATGATTTTCCCTTTTTCAAATACATTCAAATGAAACACTAAATAAAATTATTTTTATCATTATCTATGTTAATTTAATCCATTATTAAATAACATTCCAAAAAATATTATTTATTTATACATATTTTTTTATTGCCCACATTTTAATATTTTAATTCAGATATTTTGAGTTCATAAAATGTTATTGATGTTTTTGGGACAATTTTTTTGAAAGCCAAATTCAAACATGATACCTAGCATTACATATTCAATTTTTTGTAACATATAATCAATTAATTTTAAAATATGTTTAAAACACATAAAAATAACATATTTATCATTTCTACCATCACTTTAAATATTTTGTGTGATTATTTCAAGTATGAATTTGGGGGATGGAATTTTATTTTGTTTTCATTAGGATACAACCCATGTTTTTGTATGTGATTTGTGTTACATTATTATATAATATTGATAAGATTCATGAGTCACATTAACATGTATTCTTCTAATATATAATCGAGTTGTCCCAAAAATGAAAATATAAAAAAATGAAAAACATTGAAAATTAAAAAAAGTATATTTGATCGAATTATTAATTTATTTTAATTTATAAACCATGTCACATTTAATGTATGAGGTAATTATATAATTTCTTCCACTATATTTTATTTCCATCTCATCATTCTTGGTAAAAGATGAAAAAAAATTAAAAAAACAAGGTTAATTATTGTGAAATAATTTTTTGAATTTTCTTTTTTATTCTTGGAATACATCATAAAAAGGGTTCTATTGTTTTATTCATATGTTTATATAAGTGATTGTAATCTCAAATATTTATAAATGTATACTCAATAAATTTTAATAAGAAATAAGTATTCATGTTATGGACTACCTATTTTGAATCATTTCACCAACCAATACAAAATATCAATATTTAACATGAAAACAACATTATTATTGGATAAAATATTATGATAAATGGTGTGTAGATATGAAAAAATTCATTATTCTGTGCTGACACATAAGCATTCCATATATGAGTGTAACTATAAATTTCACTTCTCTTATGTGAAGAGTGGCATGAATTTCAACGGTTGGTAGGTGTCCTTGGGCCTTGGTTATATTTTTTAGGTTGAATGAATTCAAATTTCTGTGTTTGAAAATAAT